>WOGP01002118.1:0-17382 GCA_015342065.1 Leptinotarsa undecemlineata
CTATTCGACTCGATGATAATTCCACATTATCCGAATATAGCTTCTATTATTTTGTAAATATATGTTTGACGAGGATTCGGTGTCATTATATTTTTGTCATTTCATTGTATTTTAGAGTTTTCGACTCGTAAATGAACTACCTTAAACTTCAAAGTTTTTCATAATTACCCATGGTGGAAAAATTCAGTTGGTGAATTCATGGGGTGATCAATTGCTATGATTGTAAGAATAAGTAACTGAAAAACTACCACTGAAAAATAATATGCCGACGCTTATGCCGAGGCGAGAATTCCTTCTCTGTGTTGTTTCAATCAGTATTGGAAATACTATAACTGTCAACAGATGAATAGCGAAATTCACTAGCATTTATTTATGAGTGCTGCTATTTTCATGTGAAGGTCGTATATTCATTCAGGAATACGGTGTTGGTGAATTCATTCAACACGAATTCCCTTCTACAAATGAACGAGTTTATAAGGGGTGCTCTTCGAGATGTGGGAGAGACATGCATGGCTGTGGTTACCACATAATTCTTCTTAACTGTCTTCGGAAGAAAATAAAAAATTAGCTCTATCGAATAATTTTGTTGAAAGTTTTGATTTTATTATCAGTATTTATTTTATTATTATATTGATGTAGGTGATGTAGAGTGTAGGTTCTTGAAACTATTCAAAAGTACGAGTTTCTCAACTGAATTGCTCAAGAAAATGGCAATGATGTAAGAATCAGCTGGTCATTTTTGATCAACCAAACATATTGATGGTCACTCGTTGTATTGAAGTAATACAATTACTTGAGATTTTATTTTTCTTAAGATTTATTACCATCTTTGGGTTATAGACTGCTCTCGATTGATGTTTATTCCCACAAAATAAAATCATGTTTCTGTAAGACAGGTTACAGAACCTATGATATACATGATGAGATGAAGATCAATTTCGACACGTGATGACTGGATGAACATTCAGGAAAGGAGGTCTATAGAAAACTAATAAAGGAATGGCAAAATACCTTTTGCAAAAGGGTCATGAATCTGATGGGAAGCCGGATATTGGCGAGAGAGGACGAGAAGAGAAGTATAAAAAGTGGAAATTTGAACCACGTGGCTGATGGGAATCCTTCGAAAACTTTTCCAATTATCGAAATGTTTGCTGGGATGCTTTTCTGTCTGGAGAAATATTCGGTTTTTGCTACCAAGAGTAGACTGAAATACATTTCAATTTTAGATGTATTTACTCCTGGATTTGGAATCCGTTATCAACACTTGAAAATGCTATTTTGTTATTAAATACAGCTAGAACATTGCATTCATTCATGTCAAATAATTCACTTCGGGTATTGAACGGATAAAGTAAATGTTTCGATTGAAGATTCATCATTGAATTTCAAAGATAAATGCTCAGCAAATATTTACTATGAACACTGATTTTTATAGTTTTATAACTACTCAGCATTCCATGATATGCTAATTTCGCCTGAAAATTTGGCAAATAAAATGCTGATATATGTGTAATATTGTGAAAATGAAGATGAATTTTTGAGGCTAAAATGCCTAGAATTACTTTTTGTTATCACAGTTCAGTCCCAATCGTTGCGTTGGTCTGAGAAATTATAAAAGAGAATTGGTATTCGTGAAAGTGTTTAAAACATTTTATGTGTAATATTGTGAAAATGAAGGTGAATTTTTTAGGCTAAAATGCCTAGAATTACTTTTTGTTATCACAGTTCAGTCCCAATCGTTGGGTTGGTCTGAGAAATTATAAAAGAGAATTGGTATTCGTGAAAGTGTTTAAAACTTTTTATGATATGAAATTATGAAGAACATCTATTCTTTGTTTAATTGAATATAATCTGCAAATTCATATAATTTGTTCTGTACCAATCTATAGATTTTTTCTAGTGATATCACTTCCTTCAGATGAATTTAAACTCTCAAGAATACACAGCTTTTTCCCGTAAAAAAAGAAATATACATGTGGAGTGGCAAAAATCAACCAGGTAATCGAAGTAGAAATATTGAAATATCTTGAACTTCTGGAACCTTAAAATGAAAGAGCTGGAAAGTGATATTTTTCCTGCAACAAAATCCTTCGAAAAGTTAGGATAATACTAGAAGATCAATCAATGATTTGCAATCGCCTAGCAAATATAATATTCAAGCTAAAAGTTAACCACCAAAAAGGCGAATGAGAAATATTCCAAATCAAATACTTATTGATCAAGAATGTTAACTTTCACGACCGGAGATAACTGTATGAAAGATAATTCACGATTTTTTTGCCGTGGTCTGCAAGTTTTTATGCCCGACGTTTCGTCTACCACTGCGGTAGGCGATGAGGTAGAAGTCGCAGTGCTCAAGTTGATGTTCGAACTGTTGTTCACAACACAGAACCTGAAGGGTTTTTCAAAAGGGGCTTCCGAAATTCGACAATTATTAACGGCCATCTGGTTAAAGCTACATATGATAAATTAGTTGTCATTTATTTAGTGTGTTTTGTCAAAATCACCATAATCGGATAGAACATTCTACAACATGTGCCAATGATAAAATGGTTTAATCAAAATGGGTGTTCCGAGGAGACTATTCGCAATGTGGTTGATACTTCTAACTTCACTGCATCAGTGAACGATCGACCAACACCCGTACTTCGACAGAATGTAAGATCAGCATAAAACATCGCCGGTGTCTATAAGAGTGTGCAGGAGAATCCGAGGTGGTCGATTTCCCGTCGCTCACAAGACCTCGGCAATTCGCAGACCACAACTTGGCGAATTATGCGTCGAGACTTTTCCCAGGAACTGAAGGTAAACGACTATAGACAACGACTTGAGTTCGCTGAATGTCCTCTGGAGCCGTTGGCCAGTGACCCTAATTTTCATCGAAAAATCATCTTCAGCGATGAGACCCATTTCTGAAAAATGGGCCTCATCGCTGGATGAATGGGTACGCGAACAAACAAAATTCTCGAATTTGGAACGATACCAATCTATATGAGATCCGACAGCGTTCAATACATCCTGAAAAAGTCAGTGAATAGAGTGGATTATGGGCTGACGGCTTCATCGGTCCATATTTCTTCGAGACCGACGTTATCCAGGCCATCACTGTTAAAGGCAAGCACTTTAGGTCGATGAACTTTATTTGGCCTGAATTGGATGAGTTGGACACCAACGACATGTGGATTCAACAGGACGGCGCTACGATTCACGCAACTCATGTCACGACCGATTTGGGGGCATGGTTATGGTGACGTGAACTGGCCACCGAGATCGTGCGATTTGACTCAGTTAAAAATTTTATTGTGGTGTTTTCTCAAGTCGCAGGTATATGCAAATAAGTCACAAATCACAGGGGATCTCAAAGCCAACATAACCCATGTCATTTGTCTAATTCAGCCTGACCTATATATCAGAGTCATGAACAATTGGACGTTTTGGATGCGATGTTATATTCCACACATCATGGCATCAATAGGTCTTTCAAACGATTGGAAAATTTCGATATTTGGATCTAAAGACAGGAACACCTTTGACACTATTGGTGGGCGCGGCTTGGTTTCTCCTAATTAGAAAACCTGATCTTGTTTGTGTACAATTAAGGACAGGTAGCCAGATTTGATTATTGTTCATCACCTCTTCAAGGAGGCTGCTGACTCCCTTGCAAAGGAGGATGCTGCAAGCAGCTTCATCGGACCAGAACCTGTCATTGGCATCGTTTTAGGTTTTGTCAAACAAACATTGAATACCTGGATGGCAAGAAGATTCATAGACTTCTGACAGAATCTTCCAGAAGTGGCTCAACCCGAAGCATTTACTCACCCTTTTAAACTTGATACCAAACAGTTGGCACTGTCATTTGAATCATCATATGCAGAGACTCGGACTATCGGAAGACAGTGTGTGTCGCCTCTGTTTGGAAAATGATGAAACAGCAGAGCACATGCTTTGTGCCTGCCCCGCTGGAGACTAAATCAGGTTTTTAGAGTTCGGCAGAGCTGTATTCTTACCATCCCACCTGAAAGACCACTCACCATACAAACTTACCAGGTTCGTTAAGAAGCTAGGTTCATTTAGTCGAGTGTGAATAGGTGTGAGCCACAATAAACCGTTGCGGGTTGAGTTTCTATGACCTCTTTAAATACTCTTGGATAATTATTTCTAGTTCAATCGAATATTTCTGTATCTTCGAATGAGATGATGTGATTCTGTCTTCTTTGTTGAAAACACGTTCGGTTACAGCTGATTTGTCTGTTTATCCGAGACGACAAATTCTCATGTGTTCAGAGAGACGGGAACCTATACAAAATAATTATTTTATAGTAGGCTGGTGTTATAATTTCAAAATATTGGTCATATGATGGTCTTCATTTCTGATGAATAATTGAAAATATAAGTAATAGAACGTTTATTCCTGTATCAGAAAATAATGGAAGAAAGAAGAAATTATCGATACAATATATTGTTATATCAGGACCATTTTTTCTAATAGTAACATTGACTGATAGATATTTAGCTGCTCCTTCTCAGCTGGAAATGTATGTCCACGATGTTCATAAATTTGACATTCGATTAAGATATGATGGACCGTTTCTATTCTATGGCGACTGTTGCATACTCCTGGTCTATGATGGTATGATGAAATGATACGGGTATGTTCTATTTTCAAGCGGGTTGATATCACTTGATTACGTCGTGTAAACTTGCACAAAGAGGTCGTTTTTTCACTTTGCGTTTGACAGCGTTACGTTATTCAAGATATCATTTCAAGTATCTGAAGAGATCAAATATTTTCATCATCGACTCATGAATTATGTATTTATGACCGTTATTTGCATGCTTGAGATATTTGGTGAAACTTCAAACAGCATAACTAGATTTCATATTCCATTATTCATTTCAACTCATGCGTATTGTTTCAATAAATGAAGAGTCTATATTTTTTTCAGGAATCACACGTTGAAAGGTAAGACCTCGTTAGTCCTCAGTTCCCACAAGTTTCTCAACTTTTGAGAGTTGTCGTTCGTATGGGGGCGACAGCTGATTAACGGAAAAACAGATTTTTAACAGATCGATGTAATTACGTTTAAAAAGGAATGATTCATTTCTATATTCTTACAAAATTGATGGATGTAGCCGTTACTACGTTAGGAAACCATAATGAAGAAAAGAGAATTGAAACTTTCTACAGAAAATAACCAGTATTTGTAAGTATTTGAAGATATAAATCAATAGTTATCTAAAATAAGGTCATTTGGGACCACAGTGAAAACATCATTCCAAAAATGCAGAAACTAGTTATTTTGATTTTTCATACTCATATTTTTATGTGTTCAGGATAATATTTCTATTTCAGCTTTTGGGCGAAAGCTTCCTCTATAATCCTGGTGGGTATGTCAATAGCTGACAAGTTCACACTAGGTATATCGTGAACCACACCGTTTTGCATTAAATGATGTGATAACCTAGCCTCAAGACATTCATAATATCATAACCTAGCCTCAAGACATTCATAATATCATGAGTATTGAGGCTACAGTTTTTATTTTCAAAATTTTTCGAACAGTTCGAAATCTAAATGAGAATTCTTATTACTTTTGTTTTAACCGGCAACCCTGCGAGGTGCCTGCTGTGAAATAGGTAAATGATTTTTTGTGTAGTAGATAAGATGGTCGATTCGAATAATTATGTATAGTGTTCAAGCAATTGTCATTCAATAAAGACGTTTATTCATCTACTGACAAGTTTTATCAAAAACAAATTATACAGTCCACGATATATTAACATATTAAAAACACCTAGCCTTTTCAAGGAATCCGAACAAATTATGGGAATAGATATTTTCATTCACACGGCACTTTCCAAGTTATTTATATTTGTATCATATACAATGTGTAAAAGCCAAAGGAAATAAATTCATAATTTCAGTTGAAATCGAATGACAGGTAAAACCCCCAATTTTTCAAGTGAAAAGTATGAGTTTGTGATATATCGTTTGGAAAGTCTCTTCATTGTTTATTGAAAAATGTTATCGCTTTCAAATTTATGGCAACAATTGAGAAAAAATAATTCAAAATCATGTGGTTACCGAAATTCGATAAAATAAACTCAAAAACTGAAATGTAATGCAAATCGTAATGAAATCAGGCGTGACCGACCTAATCGCAAGCGTTATTCGTTTTTTTAAGTCATTCAAATCTGAAGGTTTAGTTTTGTACATAATACTCTTTACATATCCCTATAAAATAAATCTAATGATGAAAGATCAGGTGATCGCGCTGGCCATTCAATCGATCCTCGCCCCCCTATCCACCGATTGGAAAATGTTGTATCGGTGTATTTTCAGACATTAATTTGGTAATGTGGTGTTGCTCCATCCTGCTGAAACCATATCGTATTCACTGGAACTTAATAGTTTTCTGTATCAAGATATAAATCTGCTAAACTTACAATAATATCATTTTGAAGTAGTACCAAATACTTGTCGCCCTCACTGATAAAAGGGCCAATGATATGGTTTTCTACAATCCTTGCCAAAAATTAAACTTTTGAGAATATTGCGTGTGATCTCTCATCCAGTAAGGATTTTCCGTTGACCAGTAGTGGAAGTTTTGTCGATTAGCATGTTAAGAGACAAAGTACGCTTATCAGAAAACATAACGTCTTCTAATTGGATGATATTGTTTTCCAACATGTCCACCATTTGCTCACAAAAATAAGTTTTTCCATCAAAATCATCTTCCATGAAGTATTTTATAGGGATGTATTTAATTTTCTTTTAATATGTTTACTACGAATGTATGGCTAACATTGAATGTAGTGGAAGCCTGTCTACTCGGTGTATGTGGGTTTTCCTCAAACACAAACATCTCATCTAATTTGACTTCATCACTCGTTGCATTGGCAGCTGCTTTCTTTGTCTGCCCCACATGACCAAGCTCGCAAAACTGCTTCTTTATTTTGCTTATTGTTCCTTGAGATATGGGCGGAAAATTAGAAAAATTCTCATGAAATAGACGAACTACTTCCTGTTGTGTTGGGGTTTCATCTCCATAACCAATCATTTGTAAAATTGTCATTTTATGCATTTCTGTTGATCTAACCATCTGTTAGACTAACCATCTTGTAACTAATGTTACCAGGGAAATTATTAACAGTTGTTTAACTGGATACCATCTAAAAAGAACATTGCTATGGTTTTTGCTTACTTTCTTATTATCAATACGTCAACGTGAAATAAGTTTTGAAAATATTTTATTGAACTTCGGTAACCACATGATTTTAATGTATTTTTTAAGGCGAAAAACATGAAAGCGATTACATTTATGAACAGAGATTGAAAATACCTTTTGAAAGATATATCACTAGCCTATACTTTCCATTCAAAAAATTGGGGGTTGTACCTGTCATTCGATGGGGGTCAAAATTATAATTTAAATTTGACGTGTTTTGGAATTTTGCTAAAATATGTACCGTAACCGAAATAATACATTTTTTCCATTTGGCGTTTACAAACTGTATATTAATGTAACATCAAAGCAATTCGAAAACAAAAAACAATTTTAATTCTTTCAATTTTATACTTTCCATCGTTTCTAATTCATCCCGAGATTCATTCATTCTGACGTTTAATAAATGTCATTGTGAAAAACCTTTATGCTGAAAAATTATAATCACATACCTGCTAGAATGACATTGAAAGAAACCGCCAACAAAGTATCTTTTCATTATAACCGTACTTCAGAAACCTGAAATGAATTTTAGAGAGAAAAACTTCCGCAGATTTTCGTCAAATTTCAGGGACTTTAACAAGCACTATGTTAATATGGCTTGTAATTTATTCTCCTTTGTTGAAAATACATTTTGGTCGTGTTGAGAAAAAACGTAATCTGTCAGTGGAGTCGTTACCATGATCACAAAGAAAAATGATTTCTCTAAAAGTATTTCATTTTAGGAAAAGGTATTTGTAGAGTCGAATTATCAGCAAAGGTTTACCGTTTTCGAATAAGTACTATGTTTTTTTGTGAGTTTTTGGTGCCATTTTGATTTCCTATGAAAGAATTAGCGTTTATTCTGTCACAAATACCTTCTCAATCAACGAAACATTTTTACAAATCATCCAAAATCATATTTATGAATTACCTTTGAGGTCAATAGGTCTTTGCTTCTCCAACCAAATAAAATATTTTTATGTTTATTATTTATTGCACAACATATTTGCCTCAAGAAAGGGTCTTTCCTACATTCTTATGTTGCAGCTGAAGTTAAATAATCAGCTAACGGTAGTTTCAGATGTTTTTACAATCTTTCATTTTGAAGACATCAATTTCTTTGGTCAACAACCATAAAATGTGATCCAATGAATATCAGGTAAATTTCTATTGAAAATTCCATTTCATAGACTCTAATGAAATATACACACCACCAATGTTTTAGTTATATCAACTTCAATATCAAATTTAGTTATTGAATGAATATAAATGTCGTGGAAAGATATAAGTGAAGCATATCCCAAAGCTCACTACGAAAATCGAAGCTACCATATCATTCTTACTCTCAGTTACTACAATGATTAAAATACTCCAAATTTAATTGTGAGCCAGAACGTCAACTCTTCACTCGTATTCATCTATGGTAATTATTCAGACTCAAAACCAAAGATGCGTTATTTTACTTTCTATTTCTGGACACAGATATATAGGTTTCTTATTGAATGGAAAAGAGAGTTAACGAGACCATTTGGCAATCGGTTATTGATGAGGAAAAGAACAGATTTATTCAAACACAATTGGTAAGAAGGGCATTTTTCAACATAAAATTGATTTGGAGAAATGATGATGGAGATACATCCAAATGTGGGAATGTTTCAAAGAAAGGAAGAGAGGAATCAACTTCAAAAGAAGTGACTGTATACATAGAAAGAAGTAACTTTCACATAATCTGGAAGGAAAAGACCCCCTGAAACAGCTACTTTCATGTAAACATTGAACAACATTACAATATTTGTAATGGCTCTTCAGATTGAAAAAGTTTGAAACCTCTAATAGGTAGTTTTCGATTTTCATCAATTACTTCAAATTATCCTCTGCCTCAAATTGCAACAATGTTCTCGAAGCGCTATGGCTTTGAAGCAGGGTTCAATGTCATAGCTTGCTGGATAAGAAAAGTTACTAGATGAGGTATTTTGTAAATACTATAATGACTGCCCCTTAACTATATCTCTGAAAACTCCAATATAGATGCCACAATATATGCAAACATTGTCATGAGGATGACAGTTGATGGTAGTGGTACTACTAAGAATTGGTTGATAAAAATACAAATCTTTGATAGTACGATACATAATGAAGTATTGATAATGAAATAAAATCAGTATAAATACACTACTGATCAGTTGAGAGTCTCATCTAAGAAAAGGTGAACCAGCATGTTCTCTAAACATCATTGAGCACTCTTTATCCAATTGTTAAGCTCGAGATATACCCAGAAACAAAAAATTAATCGTTTGGTAGATATTTTGCAACAAAATTTTTTGAATTTTCTCATGCTTCTCATAAATTCAATGGTTTAATCGAAGTCGTTGCAAAATTGTCCATTTTTTTGTGAAGTGATCACAGCAAAAACGAAACTTCAAAATGAGTTATGTTGAATGAAATTGCAAATGAACTTTGAATAACACGTTGAAAAGTTAAGTTTTTCGACTTTTGAGGGTAATCGTTTTTTCAACAACCCTAGTGTTTTTGGTAATCTAATGGTTTGAATCAATTTTTCTAATTTCAGGCAGAGAAAAAACATCCAAATAAATTTGAATGAATATACACTAGTAGTCGGTACTTCAATCATTTATTTTTCTCTAGGACTGAAAGAATTTTTGTGAATTTACCCCACTTTTGTTGAAGATGTAATATCTACTGGGTATCATTGATTTATTATTTTAACAGTATTCTAGTTGGTTCGATTTCCACTATGAACCAGAATGATTTGCATTTATCACAAGTAGGAAAAGATCAATGACAGTTTTGATTTCATTAGTTTCATTATGCCAGTCGACAAAGAAAAGTTTTGATATCACCTTACATTATTTCGTATTCATTTTGAAGTTTCGTATGAGTTTTTCTCCTTTGAACTCATAAAGCGAGTGATGGATTCGAATACGATTTGTGAAGAATATGAAAATTTATTTCATTAGTTTAGACTGCCACTGTCTTATATGATAAAAAAATGATTTGAAATCCCTGAAAGAATTAGTAAAATTAAAAAGAATAGCTGAAACTGACAATTATATTGAGCAAAAAACCCTAAACTGAAATTACAATTTCTAGCTCAATATAACTGTTATTTTCAGCAATTTTTTTACCTTTATTGATTTTTTTAGGGATTTCTAATCATTTTATGTCATATTAAACAATGAAAGTCCGAACTAATGAAAAGTACCTTGGGACATTGTCAACCACCTTCAAACAAACATGAAAATTAATATAAACTTGATTGAAATGGAATAGAACAATTATATCTCATCTTATAACAAAGGCCATTATCTGGTAAACAAAATTAATGTTTCTTCTGAAAAATTTTCCATATTCAAAAAAAAAAAGAAATAGGACTACGTCACTCTTGATTGAAATGTACATATTTGCGTGAAAAAAATATGAAATTTGACTGTTTCATGTAACGATATAGGCAATGCCTCAACTTATTAGCAATATGATTTTTCGAAAAGTCATTATTATATTTTAATTTTTCTAATAGACAGCCAGCGTATAAATCTATTTCATTAAAAAATTCTTTGAGGCAAACATGGGCAATACCACTCGATTTTCATCTTAATCATCACAAGTTGTCCAAAAAGAGGGAGAGACCATGTGACCAAAAGGCTAGACTAAATAGATACCTAGAACGATAACTGTCACTCGATACCCGAGTATTGGTCATTTCACTCAAGAACTCCGGTTCAGGAGATGGTGAGCACGTGGGACCTGGACTCGGTGTCGGCGTGGGATCTTCTGTGGAGGAGTTTGGGGGCGTCGGGGACTTCCGAACCGGCTTCTTCAAACCGCGAATTAGGGACCATATCAAAAATAATAATGTCAGCATCATACGGTTATGAAACGTCCATGTCCCGCGTTCTACCGGCAGCACACATTTTCCATGTCAGTGGGCCATTCACACTAGCACACCGCGCAACAGTATATCGATTTAGTCGTCTGGGACCCGTGGTATCTTCTCCGATTTGGGGCCCTCAGTCACTCCGTCTGGGATTGATTTTACTCGAGAGAGTCAATATCGTGCGTATTTGTCACTTTCACTCTGAATTAATTAACTTCGCGTAACGCATTGTGATTGTCACGCCTGTCAATCGCCATTTTCCTCACGCTGCGGAACGTTCACTCGCGCTGATATTA
Source organism: Leptinotarsa undecemlineata (assembly GCA_015342065.1). Taxonomy (NCBI): domain Eukaryota; kingdom Metazoa; phylum Arthropoda; class Insecta; order Coleoptera; family Chrysomelidae; genus Leptinotarsa; species Leptinotarsa undecemlineata. Next base: position 11,400 of record WOGP01002118.1, read on the forward strand.
TCCAGCAACTGCAAAACACCGAAATATCCTCATTTAATTTTCACACGTTGGGAATTTCGCCATCAGAATGGAAAACTGCCAATTGGGAGCGAGATATTTTACTTCGGCTATGGAAACTGAGTTTCTTCGATACCTATATTATTATTGTCGTGTTTTTATTGGTTTCTATTCGGTAGCCAAGTCACCGATGCTATAAAATACTAGCTCACATTTTCGTTAAATCGAGAGTCACGTGGGCGGATGACTGTCGTTTGTTTACAAATTCTACGCTCGACCTACCTCAATGCTCGGTTTCTTCAGATTAAGCCGCGATCTTTATCTTCACACTCCGTCAGAATCAAGTGCGTGATGTATTTATATACTATAATTACAGCATTCAAACGCTAGACCGAATCCTGCACTAGACGCCGCACTGTGCGAATAACCAAGACACGGTTTTTCGATTTCGAACTCATGTCGCCTCCTTCCGAAATCTAAGTTTTGAAGGAAATCCGTGCGAGGAATAACAAGAACGAAAGCTGAAATCTAGTGCGTGCCATATCGCATCGGCCATGACTACGTCGTTGTGCGCATGTACCGTGCTCTATTGTTTTCACCCCTGCTCGAGGCTGGCCATGGAAAGCTTCGAAACGGGAATGTTTACTTTCCACGGGGGTTAAGATGCGGAACGTGCTGAAATATTTCAATATTCGCTCTTACTAAAAGCAGATACTCTGTCTGCTGCCTACTAATGACGTTCGGGTGATGAAGCAGGGAGGAGACGGTCGGAATTTATTGGATTTGCACATTTTTCGACACTGAGACAGTAATTGGATTTTTCAACGATAGCACGAAGGAAAAGGATTCATAGTTTGGTTCACAAGTTTCATTTCATCAAAAACCTGACCTACAAGAACAAAAATTAGAAACGAAGTGTCATTCGATACAAAATAGCAAATGAAAACTTTACGAAACTCAAACAAAGTTCTGCAAAAATTCCATAGTCTAACAAACAAAAGTAATTCGTATTCTCTGGAAAATGTCTCAGAAAGTATTCTAGATATTTTCTCAACTTTCCGAAACAATCATTGATGCCCTGAATAATTATTCGTTACTATCCACACGTCAATCCGGCCTGGATATAGCTGCACTATGGCATCCCTAAAAATGATTTGTGAGTAAGATGTTAATCAAAACTAACAAAATCCGCAATTCCACCACTAACACAAACGGATGGTTCAATTGCAACAACCTCCATAAAAGAAACAAGTCTACTGGCTGAACAATTAACATCCCTCTCCACAGTCGATTTTCTGGAAAAGGCAGCACCCACTATTTCCACATTAGATCCACAATGCCGGAAAACATCTCAATATCTACAAGGCTTCTTATCCTCATCCCATCCCATCATCGTACTCAAAAAGGGCGCAAAATAAGTCACAACCTGTCATACAAAGAAGGGGGTTTTTCTTCTTGTTGGAAGATTGTTCGCCTTCAGTCTATTCCCAAAAAAGGGAAGAAAAATATTTTCCAAATAACTATAGACCAGTCGCTTTGCTATCAGTGATATCAAAAATCACAGAAAAAGTCATAAACCGTACCTTCTATCGTATGTCACCCATGTTTGTAATAACACATTCGAGAAACTTGGAGAATCAAGAACTGTTGCACTTGATCTTTGATAGTGTGTCGCAGGCGTATGGCTCCCCAGCTTCCTGAAAGAACGTTCTCTGCAAATAGTCGTCGATGGATATCTCTTGAATATTCCTACCATCAACACTGGTGTTCCTCAGGTATCCTTATTGTATCCTATTATATATCAACGACTTATTGGAAAAAAGCAATAATCCAATATATTGCTTTGCAGCACACCTATCATTCCAGTTGAATTTCAGGACATCGGCTGTGGATGCAAATCTCCACCGGCAGTAGGAGGTTGTATATCTTAATCAGGATCTAGAAGTGATTTCGAATTGGTATGAGAGTAACCAGGTTCAATTCAATGCCACAAAAACCCAGACATCGGTTTTTTCCAAAAAGATAATTGTCACCGAACCAGACATGTCAGGACAGACAGTTCCGCTTTTTGCTTCGATAAGTTTGTTGGGATTTGAAATGGACACCAATATGCCTTGGCACGATAATGTCGCTGGAAATGCAAAGGCTGCTTCTCAAAAGCTTGAAACATTGTTCCGATCAAGAAAACTGTACACACTTCAGCAGCTATTGATGCTTTATAAAGCTCAGATCGGACCTTCTTTGGAGTATTTCTCATGTATGAAGCTCCGCACCTAAGCATACCCTGAAGCTGTAGGATTCCATCTTGCAAAAAACATCCGCCTGATTGGAGACAAGAACATCACTTGCAACATTGTTAGTCTGGAATATCTAAGAAAGGTTGGGGATTGGTCACTCTTCCATAGATACTTCACGGGAAGTATTCAAGTGACTTGGCACATTTGATTCCACCAAGAGCGGTACATATAAGAAATACGCGTTCTGAGGTTCTACTCAAGTTACCTCCAACTTCACTGTTTGAGAACTCTTTCATTTGTAGAATTGAGTTTATCTGGAATAAATTCCTTCAGAAATTTTTTTCCAAATGGATTCAATCTACAGCGATTCAAATCTAATGTGAATTACTACTTTCGCACAGGCACCGCTCTTAGAGCACCTGAGAGATTTTCCTGTAGTGCTTGTTTTTCATCCCTGAAAGAAATCTGGATAATTTAGACGAATACTTTACAGATATGATGTAAGAACAACTTTTAGAACTGCATTGAGATCTCGTTTGACATAAAGTAAACCTGAAAATACGGTTGAAAAACTCAAGTTATATAGGTAAAACTTTGGGACCTCTGAATTTAAGAAAAAATAAATATCGTAAATATATGAAGAGAAACAGAAAACAAAATCGGAGATAGTGGAGCATATTTTTAAATAAACTCAAATCAACTGGAGATCACGCAATAAAATGGAGTAAAACAAATATTGTTTCACATCATGAAGTCATGTAATTCAAATCGCTTTGTGAAAATGGATTGTAACTGGCCGCATTGTCAAATGAAACTGTTTGCAATTGAGGCATTGTTCATAGGTGAATTATTTTGGGTTTTAAAAACGGAACTGGATTATTTGTCGCAACGTCAACCGTCTAAAAATTCTATTTTTTTCTTTAATTATTCAAAATTTATGAAAACGCAACGTTACTGAACAAACACACTCTTCAGTGGTTTATATTACGTAGAAACTTTTTGGGTAAAGTTTCGACTTTACCATTTATTACTCTTCAACAGATTTTCTATTGATTCAGCTTTGTTCATTTCCCAGATTGTGGAATATTTATACACTCAAAAGGCAGTGACAAATATTGGAAATGATGGAGAAACTTCTTACCAGTGGGTTATTCTTTCATAGTTGTAATATTACTTCCCACAACATTGAAAAAGGACAATAGTTTCTTTGATGAAAGTCATTGTAACAAAGCTCTGAAAAAGAATCAAATCAAATCCGAAATGTTGGAAAGAAAACAATCAAGTTTTACCTTCCCCAACAAACCTTCACAGAAATTAGACATTTGTATCACTGGACTTTTTGATAGGCATAATTATGTAGTTCATCTTTCACTTCTCAAATAAATTTATGAATATTGGGGGTACGGTTCCGTAAGGTTGGATTTTTTTCAGAAATGTTACTATTATCGAAGGACTTTGTTTCAGAACTGAGTTTCTGAAATATTTCCAATAAACCCAACTTTTGCAAATTTTGCCGACTCCTCTTCAGAATTTCGCAGAAATTTTTGAAAGTATTTCTATTCGGATGATACCTTGATGAGAATTTTCAGTATTGGAGGTCAGGTATTCGATGAAATGACACTTGTGAACCAGGCCGGCAAATGGTTTTTTCAATGGACTACACCGTCAATGCGTATTGTTGCGAGATCATTTCGGGGGTGTTTTCGGAAAAGGAAATGAGAGTTTCATCTGCTCAGTTGATTGTTCGATTTGTGAAAAGCTCTCTGGACGTTTCGCATCTCCAACTTCATCGGCATTCAATTACACGTCGCCTGAAATTTCGTAGTGAATTTGAAATGGAATAAAACTGGGTTAAGCGAATTCAGCCATAAATTGAATACGAGTTTGAACTACAAGGCTGGTTTGAGAGACTGAATAGATTTTAATAGAACACATGCAGACGAGGATGGAATATTTTTTATACGCCGTGTGTTCGAATAATAGGGGGAAGTTTTATTTTTCTAAAAAATTAATATCCATTCATCGATTTTTATTTTGCTTCCTTAAAAGTAGCCCCCCTCAGATATGGTACATTTGTGCCAATCCCCTAATCCTCGAATCAGGCTGTTTCTGCACTTTTCTGCATGTCTTTGCTCTCTCAGCGATTGCCTTTTATTTAGAACCTTGGCCAAAAATTTTGGTTTTTTACCAGCGACTAGTTTTTTTCGGTCGCAGAATCAAGTAAATTGTACACCTTTCATCTAATACTCCAGTGCATTCAATAGTAATTGAAAATTAATATTCAAGAAATTAAAACTCAACAATACAGAAACATAAAAACCTCAAAGAAAAGAATGAAAACACTTTTGTCTAATTACCACTAGTTGATTTTATTTATACGACCGGTTTCGAGTTCGACCCCATTATCAAGTATAAAACTAAGTACGTGAAGTATGAAAACTTGGTTTTATCAGGAGTAAGGACAGTTATTTTTTAGACAGGTAGTTAGGCGAACCAGGATGCCAACTTTAAAGTTCACCACTAAAAATTCTAGGAGATGTTAAAACTTATAATTTCAAGAGAGGAGACCTAACATAAATCGAGAAATACACACCAAATCTACTGCTTGGAATGAGGCTGGACATAGCAGATCACCTCCAACACCAAGGGCACTTCCTGCTGCGGGCGCCAAGAGCTCCGCCCTGAATAAAGGCAAGGAACCGGCTGCCACTGCAGGAAAGCTCCTTCACTTGAACACCTCCACAAAGGGACCCCAAGAAGGTTGAAGAAGTTGCGCAACGACAGTAATATCGCTGCACCTTCCAAAACCTTCGCGGAGGCCACTGTGAGACACCTCAAGGTTGCCCCAAAGAGAGTGTGTTCGGCGGGACTTTGCCTTATACCTGCCAATGTGAAGGAGATCTCTTTTAGTGACCTGTTCACCTTCCTGGAAAGAACAGGATGGACGATGACCTAGGAGGCGACTCCTCCGGTGGATGTACAATGGGTCACATGTGGCCTAAGTGCTGTGAGTCTGAAATGTTGCCCTTCCATAATTAACACATTTTGAATTTTTGTTTTGAGTTCTTGCTGTTCAGAAGCTTGAGTATCAACACAGCTTCTCTTTAGACTATGAATACCTCAAAGACAGTATTGTAAAAAATTCAAATAGCAAATTCATTGCGAAATAATGAAAACTTGAGAATTAGCAAGCATCGTTATATGGCAAGTCGAGAAAGTTCACCATTGGCGTTAGACGAATCTTAATAGCAGAAAAATAAATAGCTACTTAGACGATGTCGTCACGACAATTAAATTAAATTTTATAGTATGGCGAAGGCGGTATAAAAATAACCATTAGCTACACAGAAATACATCAGTATCGACGAGAAGTGAATACACAAAGCTATACAAATCCGTACATATACATAATTGTCTCGTAAACTATAATATATATATATTATATGAAACCTAGAAAGGTTAATGCAGTCAAGCTGCTGGAAAATAATTCCATAATTATCTATTCATATTTTTATCTCAGGGAATGTTTCCAACATGTGGATTCGATTTTCGATGACATTTCAGGTTAGCTTCCCAAATTTCTGCTACCGCAGTTGTCGGTTGATTGGTCAAACCACCAACACTGACATAAAAACTTGGAAAGTTGACTTGGGTGTCACACCAATAGGTGGTTCCACTTATGTTTCGCTTGCGTTTACGCAGCTATTTTTATCAAGTACTTCGTTGGTTTTTCTCATTTTGTCTTCAAT
>WOGP01002119.1:0-13644 GCA_015342065.1 Leptinotarsa undecemlineata
GATTTGAAGAGGGTAATTTATTCATTGGATAACCCAAAAGTCAAAAGCTTGTTGAGCAGGATACTATGGTCAAGTCCATCGAACGCTTTCGAAAAATCAGTGTAGATGACATCAGTCTGAGACTGACAATCAATACCCTTCAGCAATACATTGAGTGATTGTTACAAGATTCGTGGTAGTTCAACGTCCTTCCATGAAACCATGTTGATTGGGGCTAATAATGTTGCTGACATAACAATAGATTGTCTTCTCGAGAAGCATCTCAAACACTTTACAAAAGTTGTATATGATAGAGATTGAAATCAAGTATCTAGAAAATTAGTTCACTAAACTATATTAGAATTTTGAAACCACTACTTATAATATTTTCCACAAGTTGTTTATACTATGCTGAACTATTATAGGAAATATTGTGATGCTACACTGTATTGTACAAAATACTTCAAATAAATAGCTAAGTTTCATGCTGAGGGTTGAGATGAGGTTTTTATTGTCTGTTGTTGTGGTAGACAAGAGAAGAAATCAATCCAAAATGGAATTTGTGAAAGAATACAATGGTTCCTGCAAACAATCTATAAAATTATATACAGAGTGTCTGGAAAGTTGAAGATTCAGTTTTTTGCAAGATTGAAGAAAGTTATTTCAAATAACGTCGAAAATATGTATCAGTTTTCATTAAGATTGGATAGTAATATGTGTGTAACTTTGATCTTGCCAGGGAAGCAAAAAATTACTTTACTTCAATGTCATAGTAATGGAGACTTTTCATGTAGATACTTCATTGAAAAATGTTTCAATGTACCTCAATTGTTATATAAAGCACTAATCATATATCATTTAATTAGTACGAACATGCCTGAGGAAGCTATTGTATAACGTAACACGTGTTATAGTTTTATAACCTGTTCAGTAAAAATCTCATAATGAAGTGTACCTTGAATATAAAATGTATGTTAGGTTAGGTCGCAAGTGACAGGGTCTACACAGTCCTACACTGCTACCTTCAACAGTTCATTTATTTAAATCTGTTGAATTTTAGCTGTCAATTTCTTGTAACAATTGTAGGGCACGTCCCAATGCTGAAATAGGCAATCTGCAACAACAACGCAAGGGTCTACCTCACGTTATCTACTGTCGCTTATGGAGATGGCCTGAGCTGCAGTCCCACCATGAGCTGAGATCTCTTGATCATTGCGAATACGCCTACACTTTGAAGAAAGATGAAGTCTGCATCAACCCTTATCACTACACTAGAATTGAAAGTCCAGGTAACATGTTTATTGAAATTGAGTAAAAGATAACATTGTTGAGGAATTACACAGTATTGGACAATACGTCTTTGCTAACGTTTCATGGTTTTATTTATTGCTTATTCAGAACTTAAAAACTAACATACTTGATACGATGTACAAAGAAGAACTCACCTCAGGCATAAATTAGAGTAACGTGTATGATGTTTTTGTTACATTGTGACAATGTATTGGTCATATAATTGAAATAATAAATGACAAACCGCATATTTAATAGTCAGACTGCTGGAGCAAAGTTGACATTTATACACACCTCACAAAAGGTTTAGTTATTATCAACAATCAAAAGTGGCACAAAAACAGGTTTTCAAAATTATACTTCTTGTATTTCAATTGAATTTCATTTGTATTTCAATTGTATTTTACCCTGAGGAGGAATTCAATATTGGAATGTTTGTTACCACTTTTTTGTAAAGATTGGTGTCAATCATTGCTAAAATCAATCTTTTTTGAGAATTAAGCTAATAATTGAAAATTGTCAAAATTAAAGTGACGACTTTCAGGTAAGCCAGTACTATCCAACTTTAATAGACCCTTACAATCATATTTGTGTTCTTTTACTCTAGAGTGGAATAGCTGTACAGTCTGCCCAATATATACTTCATTACAACCGAAATATCCTAAGTTCATTTTATGTATTCGATACATTCAATTGTGAGATTTTTTTCTAAACAGTCTATAAAATACAAAGATTAGTATTGAATATACCAAAAAAAAACTGTTGTGATGTAAACATGACAATCTTACAGTAAAGTGCATTGAATACGTCCATCATGATTTTCATCAAGTATTGGTCTTTCTTCATTTCTGGAAATGGAAGAAGTTTGAGTAGTACTCGAATGATTTTATATGATTCAGTGGATGAGAGATTTGGGATATTTTTTTTAACAAAAAAATTAATCGTTATTCAAACGTTTTCTTCGTGATTTTTTATGAGTCAGTGCCAATGGACCTTTTGTTATTTCAGATTTTTCCTCCTGTTCAGTGATCAAAAGTATTCAAAACTTAGGAGTCAAAGGGTTATGAGAGAAATGAGGTCGGCATAATAAACATATTTTCAACTATGAAGGCAAATTATCGAATAAAAAATAAATAAAGCTCAGTTTACAAAGTGGAATAGTTGAATTGTGATGAAGTGTATATTGGACAGACTGTAGAACTATTAGGTTGTAGAATAAAATATCATATATATGGTTGTAGGGATTTACTAGTGAGATACTCTGTTCAAAAATCATCATCATAATAATCATCACTTTGATTATGTTACCAAAGATTACTTTGTAATTTTTATTGTCTAATGCCCTGCAGTTCCTTAACAGTGGTAGCATTTTTAGTCAAGTATTATTGTAAGATACATTGTAAGGGTAACGTTATCTTTTATTCATTTAATTTTTTACAGCGTTACCTCCAATCCTAGTACCTCGTCATTCTTTGAGCGATGAAAATAATTTATTTCCCCATTCTCTTGAGGATTTGAGCATTTCTGTGCCGGAGAATACTTCTTTTCCTCATAACACCAATCCTCTGGGGTAAGATTACCCAGTTATCGATTCATTATTTATTATTCATTGAATATTTTTCAGCTTACATTTACAACATACAGGAAGTTACATGGATACTGTTGGAATATGCCCAAACGGTACCTCTACAAATATGGAATCACCTCATAGCATAGCACCCCCGACAGAAACGCCTCCTCCTGGTTATATGTCGGAAGACGGGGACCCCATAGATCCTAATGACAATATGAGTAAGTAAAAAGTAGTCAATGAATCTTTCCACTAATATTAGGATAACTGCATAGATGAAAATTACATATATATGAGTCGTAATGAAGAATGTTTTTTTCAAGTCAGAACTTTTCCCAAAAATTAGTTTCTTCTAAAAATGTACTTCTTACAATTTAAATAAAGTAGATATTACAGTGTATCACCGATACATTATACATTACCGATTTACATTAATGGATAATTGAAATATAATACAAATTAAAGAACATAAACACAAGAATAATTAACACATGAAACATACCGGGGCAGAATGTAACTAAAACTTTTTGAATACTATTCAAAATCATTAGTGAAAAACTCTTCTAGGCTATAATAGGGTTGGTTATATAGGGCATTTCATCAGGCCCTGAATTTGACCAATGACATGGGTTATGAGCTTTGAGGACCGCTGTGGTTTGTCTAACTGGGACAAATTGCAGAATCTCGGTGACCAGTTCACAACATCTATACGTGAGATGACCATTTCTTCAAACCGCTCGTGCAGAATATCCAATGTGTCATCAGTTGTGTTGCGGACTTAATGTACTTGACACTGTGACAGTGTACTTGATAAAATTCTGTAAAATTATTGCTCTTTTTATTCCCAGGTATTTCGAGAATAACTCCCAGTCCCCCGGTAGATGCCCAGCCTGTCCTGTATTGCGAGCCGACTTTCTGGTGTAGTATCAGCTACTACGAACTAAACACGAGGGTAGGGGAAACTTTCCACGCCAGCCAGCCTTCTATTACAGTGGATGGTTTTACTGATCCCAGTAACGCAGAAAGGTATTCAGCAGTTTTCCTTCTGCTGCTAATTTAACATTAATGTCTTTCTTTCAATATAGGTTTTGCTTGGGTTTGCTGTCAAACGTAAATCGCAATACAGTGGTTGAGCAGACTAGGAGACACATAGGAAAGGGCGTAAGACTGTATTATATTGGTGAGTGGAGTTGTCAACAAAGACGATAGTTGTTTATTCATTGCTGACGATATATTGATGAATTCTTTGATCAAACAAGTTTAGTTTGTGGATCATAAGTAGGTATACATTAAAGATAAAAACTTCTCACAATAGTAGGAAAAGTTAGCAGACTCAATCACAATTAAATACTCCTGAGAACTACATATGTAACTATCCTCAACTACATTCTCTCATGGATGGATGGATGGATGGAGAGGGATGGATGGATGGATGGAGAGGGATGGATAGATGGATGGAGAGGGATGGATGGATGGATGGAGAGGTATGGATGGATGGATGCATGGAGGGACAGACGGACGAACTACTAAAAGCATACTATATACTTTGTATATATACATACTACTTACTACATATACTTACTATATACTTTGCATACTATACTACTAGTTGCATACTATATATTTTGTATATAGTATGCAACTATATACTTTGTATATAGTATGCTATATACTAAAAGCATACTATATACTTTGTATATAAGCATACTATAAACTTTGTATATAGTATGCTTTTAGTATGTATTGTTTGAAATTAATTCTAGGATATGTGATGATGTGTATATGAAGTAGGTTACATGGAACTGAATTGATTGAATCCCATCAAATACATATCAGAAATACTATATGTATGTATGTATGGAAAGTTGTATGTGAGATCACAAATGGAAATAAAATACACAGGGATATTTCATTGAAGATATCTAAATTTAATAATTTTTTCATTCATTGATTTGGTAAGCCAAATATCTTTCAAAGCAAACTCTATTTCAAAATTGACTTGAATTCCTTTACAGTATTTCTGAATCCTTTCACAGGGATAGAAGAAGAGAGATTAGTGAGAAGTTTTAAATTGTGCCCTCGTATTTGAAGTTATTCACAATTAAATGTTGCATATAAAATGGACTCAACGAAAAATATAGATGAACAAGCAGCTAGCAAATTATTGTTTTTTTCCTCCCGATTCTGTTGGGAATAAGATGATCATTTGCTGTTACAATGTTTCAAGTTATTTGGAAGTTTTTTTTTTGTACAGGTGGAGAAGTTTTTGCGGAATGTTTGAGCGATTCGAGTATTTTTGTGCAATCTCCCAATTGCAATCAAAGATATGGTTGGCATCCTGCTACAGTTTGCAAAATACCTCCAGGTTTGTATTATTCAATAGTTTGGGTAGTAACTCTCATGGTGGTGGTGAATTCCTTTAATTTTTCCAATAAAACTATGAGAGTGCCAGCAGAGCAAAGAATACCTAATTGGTTTTCAGGTTGTAACCTGAAAATATTCAACAATCAAGAATTCGCAGCTCTCCTTTCGCAATCTGTTAGCCAAGGTTTCGAGGCCGTTTACCAACTAACGAGAATGTGTACCATAAGGATGTCGTTTGTCAAAGGGTGGGGAGCAGAGTACAGGTACTTATCACAACTGATAACCGTTACTTTCCATCCAAAAAAATTACCGTAGTCAGATATTTTTGTTGAGAAATATTCAAACAACCCGGCAGCATGAATCGCGAAAGTAAGGGGCCGAAGAATGGACCCTTGAGACACCCCTTGCTTATTTGCCGAAGAATTACTTTTATTCTGCGATTTTTGCAATATAATTAATTATATTTCAAGACCATTGGGAAATAATTGGGAGAAATTATAGTTTATTGAATCCTAGCTTTCCGGTAGATCGCAGAATGTGAGGATAGTTGACAGTGTGTCAGAAACAATTCATGTGACTTCGGGGGTTCTGCAAGGTTCGCACATTGAGCCTATATTATTTCTACTCTTTATTAATGATGTTAAATCAGTGTTTAAATACTGTAATATCTCTCTGTATACGGACGACCTTAAGGTTTTCAAAACGGTGCAATCCTCCAATGATATTGAATGTATTCAGAATGACCTAGATGGCTTTTGTACCTACTGTGATACTAATTGTCTAAAAGTCAATATTAAGAAATGTAATGTGTTGAAATTATCTAGAATAAGACAGCCCGTCATTGGACACTACTCCATCAATGATATAACTCTTCAAACTGTCGAAAGCTTTTGCGATTTGGGAATTACTTTCGATAAAGATCTAAGCTTTATTGATCATGTCAATAATATCTGTAATAAAGCATTCAGATTGCTCGGATTCATCAAAAGGAATACCAGCCATATTACAGAATATGATGCTATAAAGTCATTATACTTTTCATAGGTTCCAAGTGTTTTGGAATATAATAGTGTTATTTGGTGTCCTATTTATGCCTGTCATAAAGAGAGACTTGAAAAAGTGCAAAATCGCTTCTCTATATATATAATTTGGCAACTTGGCCTACCCTACTTTGGATTTACCTCACAAATGAGGCTGTCTGTATTTTTATTATCACTTGAGGACAGACGTAAACTTGCAATGGTTCTATTCCTTCATAAAATAATAAACTTCCACTACAATTGTTCAGTTATTTCAGATGACCTTTGCCTTTCTGTTAACTCAAGATCCTTGAGAAGCAATCGAATTTTTTCACTTGGGTTGCGATTCCACAAGACTAACTATGGCTCGATGGCAATAAGTTGTAGGCTTCAAAAAAGTTTCAATACATGCTTTTCAGAATTCGATCTTTTTCATTTGTCATATTTAAAATTCAAAAAATGGCAATTAGACGACTTCATCAAGAGATTGTTCATTAAACTTCTGAATAGTCGTTTATTATCTCTTGTAATAATCATAACTTATTCTAGTATTCGTACCTGTTTTTTTTTGAATTTGAACTTAATGCACTATTTGCCAAATGAAAATGCATACCTTTATTTAATATGAAGTAGTAACTTGACTCTAAGGGTTTGTTTGCACATTGATATAACATTTGGGACTTTGTTACAATTCTGTAATGTACTTGACATAGTTAGTTACGTTTTTGTTTCATAATATTTATTTATTCATTAGTGTTGAATGTCTTTAAGCTTATTTTCTTTTCAATATTTTTGTCATTTTTTATGTTCCATTTGGTGTATAAGACTGATAAAAAATAAATAGGTTTATTATTTTTAAGCAATTATAATAGTTATATTAAGTATTTTACTTGTTGGGTTCATAACTGAACTCTAATGCTTGACTGGTTTCAACAATTGAAACTTTCTTGACGTACCATTTGGGATTTTATAATAATTCTGTAGTGTACGTGATCGATAAATAAATAAATAATGGTAGTGTATCACTATTTGTAATGTTATCTCGATTGGTGCTTTAGAGGATATAAGACAGGTATCTTATTCAGAAACAACGATGTCCGCCATTGATCGAAGTTTCGATCAATTCCACCGCGTCAATTGGTTTATTTTGCTATGTGATCAGATGAGCGTCAAATTAAATGATTGTCTTTTTCATTGAACAACATCCCAAGTAATGAATTTATGCTATGAATACTTACAGGTATTATGAAGTCCGATGAAAAAGTAGACTGTGGTTGCTATGACAATGATACCAATGAAGTCCACCCAAAAGGAAAACGAATAAGCGCAAACATTACAAAGTCGTGCTGCGCTTGTATATGTATCCTGAAAATGTTTAAAATAGTGATCTGGAATTTTACTGGAAAAAATTAAATGTCACACTATCATTACAAATAATCTCAGAAAGTAGAAGAGATTTGGAATATGGAAGCTTTGACTTTGATGAAATTTTCAGAGATGATGAGAGATTATATAAACTGAATAATTGCACGCGGAAGTAACGGGAATGAATCCATTTCAATAAAATATGAAACTGAATAATCACATTCGTTTCTTCAGTCTGCAAATAATATCCATTTTTTCTCTGAAAATTTAAAAAATTATTGGTAATATTTCTAAAAATATGAATATTGCCTTTTTCAAATCTTACGTACAATCGATCATTACTATTTTGACATTCTACTATTTCTTCAGTTTTTTTTTATATTTCGTCGATTACAGTGATTATATATTGAGAATGTGAAAAATTGTAAAACACATCAACTTTATTCTCAGAAGGTCACTTTTCAACAGCTTTATTTTTGGCATCTTGTTTCAAGTGAAATATTTGTAACGATACAGGAAATAATTCAATAAAAATTTAATGAAGCGTTATTTAATAAGTACGTTGGAAATAATGAAAATTAATTGGAACACGATTTTATTCTCCATCATTTCTGTGAAAGGTCGATAAGTTTTTCGGCAAAGTCAGTTCTTGGACTCTTTCTCAACTTGAGCAGTATGGTCTTGTACTCTCATCATTGGTTTAGAATTAGGAATTATAATTTGATATTATTTTGAATTCAAACTACTATATGATTTTCGTTTTGTTGTAGTTTTCATATTGATACCCAATGCAATTTTTGAAAATAAGATAAAACTGACGTCAGGACCATTCGGTCTACACTTGAACAAAGTTCTTATATCAAGTCAGAAATCAACTGTTTTAAAAGTTTTGGAGTTCTTCAATTTCTATAAATGAGTCGTGTAGAGTGTTCCTAGGAATTCATTCTGAAAGATTCGAGTTTTCTCTAAAAACCATAGATTGTGTAGTATGCTCATGAATGGGACTTTTTAGGGTTCTGGTTCAATTTAGATGTAGGTTTTGTAGTGGAAATTACATAGAAGTGACTTCTCAGCTGGCCTTCAAAATTGAAGATAAATTCTTCAACAGATAAGTATCGGGGCTCTTGTTTATTGGACATGAATTGATTTTGACTTGTCTGTGATTCCATAAAGTGGTGTCTTCTGAATGAAAGTCATTATGCTCACTTTATGAAATAATGAAATTTATGAAAATATATAGGGGTTAACATAAGTACATTGAAATATTCAAGTGACGTGTTCCTGAGACAATTTTGAGAGAAAAAGTCTATATGAACTTATGTCCGAAAATGCTTCGCTTCGGAGATACGGGGTATTGAAATTGATTTTTTTTTCGCTTTTTGAAAATAACTTTTGCAAAAAATGAGTTATTTGCACGAAATTCGGTGCCCGGGGTGTTTTTGACGTGGGCAATCATAATTTCGGATCAATTTTTTTGAACTTTTTTTATAATAATCTTTTGGTACTGAAAATCTAATTCCCAAACCTTTTCCAAGTAAAAAAGGTATACCTACTCAACAATGCTGGAGGTTATCGTTTTCAAGATATTTACAATTTTCTATATCGATGCATATTACCTTTAAGCCAATCTTGATTTCAATAATTGTTGTTACTCTCCGCTTGCAAATTAAGTTAATTAAATCAAGTAGGCTATGAAAATTTGTTTATAAAAATATAAGTTCGCTTTCACATTTTTAACTATTAATTGACAAATTCACAGTTCGGAGTTTATGAAGTGATTTTTTGGTACCATGCTCGACTTTACGAATGCTGAAATGGCTGATATGGATTTTGCATACGGCTTGGCTGATGGAAATTCAAGCGAGGCCAGACGCATCTATCAGGAAAGGTATCCCCAATGTGTGACTCCTTGTGCAGCGACATTTGCGAATCTTTTCTGGCGACTTTCCGAATCTGGAAGTGAGTCACATGACAGTTTACAGAATTTTAAGGAAACAGCAATTATATCCTTATTATATTCAGCGTGTCCAGGAACTTACGCTACGTGATTTCCAACCATGTATCGAATTTGCTCAATGGCTTCAAGGAAAAGTCGTACAACAACCGCAAATTTTATCGAAAATCCTTTTCACAGATGAGGCTAATTTTTCAAGAAATGGTATCATGAACTTCCATAACAACCACATCTGGGCGGAAGGTAACCCACATGCATAACGCAAACTCATTTCCAACACAGATTCTCTTTTGATGTATGGGTAGGCATTATTGGGGATTATATAACTGGGCCCTATTTTCTCCCCTTACGTTTGAATGGAGATGATTACCTACATTTTTTGGAACACGAGCTTCCCCAACTTATGGAAGATGTTCCTATTTGTCTCTTAAATCACTCTTGGTTTATGCACGATAGAACTCCTGCTCATTTTAGTGTAATAGCAAGAAATTTTTTAGACGTATCATATCCCCAACGAGGGATAGGAAAAGGAGGCACTCAGCATTGGCCCCCGAGGTCATCGGACATCAATCTTCTGGTGACACCTAAAATAACTAGTTTATGCTAGCCTCATTGAAAACGAGGAAATATTGAGGGATCACATCATAGCTTGCTGCGAAACGATAAGAAACACTCCGGGAATTTTTCAACGGATGCGGAATTCTTTGATGAGGAGAGCAAAAGTTTGTATTACTGGTGGGGATCGTCACTTTGAACAGTTGTTGTAATAGTTGTTTCGTTCAATTTTTATATGTTCATTTTTCTAATGAATAACAGTACTTCTTCGAATTGTTTTTCACAATCTCCGAAATGTGGCACTATCTAATTGAATGATTAAAGTTGACAAATTTTTTTAATTTGGATTGAATAAGCAGTTCGATAATAATCAGATTAGAAAAAGTCTGTACGGGTATACTGCGTATAAAGTTTGTTGGAAATAACTAAAATTGCAAAAAACTTATGACAAAAATCTGCCATGTTTTGAAAAATTTCAACATTCTGTATTTCGAAAACCAATCGTTCTTCGTTGAACATATTATAGTAAAAATTTGTTATTTTGACGAGATCCACCACATTCTTAGTTTTTGTGATGCAACTTCAGCTTGACGCCCTGGGAGCTTAGTAATATGCATCGATATAAAAAATTGTAAATCTCTCAAAAACGATCACCTCCAGCGTTGTTGAGGGTATGTACCTTTTTTATTTGAAAAAGGTGTGGGAATTAGGTTTTTTCATGAAAAGTACCAAAATTTTACTGTCAAAAAAGTTAGGGCAATTAGAAATAAATAATGACAGCGTACGCAGCGACCTCTAGATGTTACATGAAAATTAATACGAAATTATGATTTGACACGTCAAAAACCCCGAGTACCGAATTTCGTGCAAATAACTTATTTTTTGCAAGAGTTCTTTTCAAAAAGCGAACAAACAAATTCAATTTCAATACTCCGTATCTCCGAAACTAAACATTTGTCGGAAACAAGGTCATATATACTTTTTTTCTTGAAATTGTCTCAGGAATACGTCACAATATTTTAACGTACTTATGTTACACTCTGTATATAAATATAAAAAACAAAATTCACCGACCATCAATTTGTAAAATTGTGTTTTGAGCGTATGTTCCATCTCACTGGCTCTTATAGTTGTGATACCCATTAAAGAAGAGATGAAAAACGAAAATACTGGGGATTTAGCTGAAAGGTACAAAATTGTGTTATGTAATTTCAGTCAGAATTTCTCTTCTACTCACCCACAACCTCCAAGTGCTTCGTTTGTTTTCCAATCACAGAAATTAAATTCTGCAATTTCCAATATACGTATAGTACTACTATCATAAATGGAAACATGCACCAGTTCGTCGTAATGATAACTACTACAGTGGCCGTGGTAAAAAAGTATACCTGAAAATATTGAGATCATGATTCACTTTACAATAGCAGCCAAATGAGTATCTGAGGATTCGACCATAGTGATTCTAGTTATATATTTCCTTATTCTGTAGTTATTCTGTAAATTTTTTAGCCGACAAAAGGTCGTTATTTGGACTACATAAGGTTAGTAGTTATGATAAAACTACTGCTTTTGCTGTAAACACTTCTAGTTTTCAAAAACTCCGCTGATAGCTGAGAATTTAGATACAGTTCATAAATGGTTATAACAAAATCATCTCAAACTTATTTCACCAACAATGGTACCCAGATAAGCCACATATTCTCAGAATATTTTTTCGGGATCTGAAGTTAGTTAATCGAAATATTGTAGTAACATAAACAATATTAGTCCAATGAATAATATTCAAAACTTTTTTCTTAGTCACCTTTTTGCAATGTGAGTAACAATTTTCTGATTTGAAGGTTTGATATTGTTTTTGTACAGGATTACTTATTGGACAGTTTTGATACTACTTCAGTTTCATTCATTCCTTTATTCGATGTATCACCACTGATTGGATGAAATTCGAAAAAAATCTGAGAGCTTTACCTTCTTGTGCCAAGTTTGTCTCTCAAAAAATAAACAGCAGATACACCACCTTCGAATCACTCAGCTCGAAACGAAATTAATTATTATTATACATTACTATATATACAAGGTGTTCCTAACTACGGTACAAAACTGCAGAGGGTGATTCGTTAAGACGTTTTGGGGAAAAAGTTTCCATGAACATTGTTTCTGAGATACAGGGCGATGAAATTAAAAAAAACCGGTATCATAAATATCCTTACACCAATTTGGTTGAAATTTGCTACAGTTATTTGAAATAACATGGCGCTGATTCAGCTTGAACTAGATTGGAATTATTAGGTCCAGTGGCGTCCCAGTGGGCAGTGGGCAATTGAGCAACGGAAAATACAACTATTAAATCGCTTGTGTTTCCTTTATACCAAGCTTTTTTTTGAGAAAAAAATCACTTCTATAAATTACCCACGGATAACATAAAATGAAAAGTAAATAACAGTTTCCACCTTGAAGTGAATGAGCAAAATGTTCATTTTTGGTGACACACTTCACTGTAATCGTTTTGTTATTGATTCTCTGACACGTTCAAAAATACTTGAAGTATTCCTTATGACATTGCAATAGTCAATTATTCGATTCCTCAAGTCATTCACATCTACTACAGGAGTTTCATAAATGAAAACCTTCAGATGATCCATAAATAAAATCTAGAGTACTCATATCAGGCAAACGGAACAATTTTGAGTTCCTGCAGGAGATGCTGATGAGCAAGAACATTAAAATGAGCTAAACCTCCGTCGTGCATAAACCACATGGTGCCTTTTACAAGTACCGGCACTACTAACAAAATAAGTCAATGATCTCGCAAAAAGTCTGTGTAGAATTCACCTGTTGATCTTGTTGGTAAAAAATGAGCCGTTCAGCTAGTCACCAATCATTCCTACTCGAACGTCCAGTGATAATTGTTGCTGAAAATTACTTTTTCTGATAACGTGGGGGGTAATACTTGGGCCAAAAATGGTCATTGTGAAAGATTCGCTTCATCTGTAAATAAAATATTTGGTAGAAAATATTGTTATGTGTCATCTGCAAAACATTAGTCTTGGGTGAAAATCCCGAGGCAGTAGAGCTCAGACCCGCTGTATGTGATAGGGATATAGAAGGTTTCTTTATAGAGCTATACGGTTTTTGGGCTGACTTCCAGCTGAAGTGCAATTTTTCTGGTACTATTTGAAGGATCTTCTTTTATCGTATCACATGTAGCTTCTTCTAGTTCGGACGCTGTTACAGTTCTGGTTATTCAGCACCTGAATTTTATTAAAACTCCTAGTTAGATATAATCTCATGTGTAGCGTTCTTGACGTTTCAGTACATGGAATTACTCTGTTGAGATATCTGTCTCGGTAAATTCTCCGTGCTTCTTCCGCATTTCCACTTGCTTAAATAAATAAATAAAGTGAATGTCAGTCACTTCAGCATTAGTAAAATTATTCTTGATGAAATCACTGTTGATTGACATCTCTGACTTTCACTGACATGACAACACTATCTCTGTCAGCTAGGAAATCAATCAAATTTCCAACTGAGTCATTCTGAGAATTCCG
>WOGP01002120.1:0-17365 GCA_015342065.1 Leptinotarsa undecemlineata
AAGTATCAAGATAAGTACACGGCACATGTACTGTTGCCTGACAAGTGAGCACTGATGATGACGAAAGTCGAAAGCGCTTTGCAAGAATTTTAATATTATACACTTTAATACAAAACTCTTCGATTCATTCATTCAAATAAGTGTATTCTGCTTTTCCAAATTCAATCCAGTGGATTTGTTTGGTAAACTCCAAGTGTCACCACAAATCCTTCGACATGTCCATAGAGAGAGTCTGGCTTTGTGTAAAACTTTTTTCAAGTGAGCGTTCCAGTTGATTCTTCTATCAAGGACAATGCCAAGATATATCGTCTGCAAGACTAATCTCTATGAGGTATCTTGCATAAATGTCCGTAGGATTTAATTCAATATCGAGCGTGGTATTAGCCGGTAAAGTAGTTGTTCACAGAACCTACTGTGTAGGTAGTTGAGAGAGATTAATCTTTCGAAATACTTATTTTCTTGTATTATGTTTTTATTCAATAATGAATAAATGCTGTATTTACTTATATTCATATCGGCTTCTGAAACAAAAATCCGCCCTACTTCATATCTTCATTTATTGCCCTCATATTATTGACAAGATCGCAATCAGTGAACTCGGTAAGATCAGTATCTTTCAAGCTAGAATTACTAATGGTTCCCGTGTTGCGTCCCTGTTCAGAGGTTTTCGGTCCGAAAATTCTGGAAAACTTCAACGGAAAAATGAAGAACCTCTTTCCTTCTTGCCCGACGTTGGTTCCTGGCTCACCAGCGATGAACTTATTTTTCTCGTACAAGGTACTTCTAGTGCTGGAGTGTGATAGAAAACTGCTGCGACATGTGTCGGATATCCCAGAGTTGCGAAACTTATTGGCTTTCTGTGACTTTGGGCTGAAGCTGGAGACTTCAGAAACAGATCTCTGCATGTTCCTCATGCTGGGGGGTACTTTTCTTACCGAGAAGTAGCCGCCTCTGGGATTTTTCTTGCATCCGCATACTTCGAGAAAGGTATTCTGAAAATGAAATTATTGTTAAATACTATTATGGTTTTCATCACTAGAGATAATATAATAATAATAATATTTATTTGCCAAAAACAACTACAGTAACCAATGTCAATATCACAAATAAATAAAGGTTAGCTACATAAAGCATTGCTTTGACTGAAAAGGTAAAAAAAGGGGAGTGGATTAGAAAGAAAAGAATGAAAGAAATCACTTAATATACATCAATGATATATATTAACAGTCCTTAGTCA
This sequence comes from Leptinotarsa undecemlineata, assembly GCA_015342065.1. Taxonomy (NCBI): domain Eukaryota; kingdom Metazoa; phylum Arthropoda; class Insecta; order Coleoptera; family Chrysomelidae; genus Leptinotarsa; species Leptinotarsa undecemlineata. The sequence continues at coordinate 1,238 of WOGP01002120.1, forward strand.
ATAACAATACATATCAGTCATTTACGTATGTGATCATAAGTAACAATGTTTATGTACCAAAAATTATAGAAGGGGCTTAAAAAAAATCTCAGATTTGAACATAAATCAGCTTCTATCATTCAGCAGTACTCCACAATTGTAATGTTTGATGATGATTAGATGAGTCATAGTTAGGTTTAATAATAAGATGTAGTTGCAGATGAGAAAGGAAGGAAGGAAAGAACGGATGAGGAAGGTCTACGAACTGGAGTTGATTCAAACAAATCAATGTAGCTTCTTAGAAAAATCAATTTTTTCTTCTTTTTTTTTCACTTTTATTTTATTTTTCTTCAGAACATCTCCCATCATAGTTTTGTAATCTAGTAATTATTTTTTGTATCGATGAATCGGTGTAAGTTTCCTTGAGGTAACTAGGTAACCGTTTTTTGTATGACTTTCAAATATTTCTGGGGAATTGATTTTTTTCATCTACATGTGCAATATAATTTAGGTCCTAGGTAAGTATGTCATCTTTGTGCAATGGTTTTTTTTCTGGTTTTGGCATTTTGAGGGCGTTTGTATTGTGTCTTGTGTTATGTATATGTGATATCCGAATCGAAACTTTCTTATTTTTGTGTTGATACATGAGAAGACTGTGACAGAATAATTAGCGAATATCAAGTACTTTGGTCTCGGTATATAACAAGTCGTATGAGAATTTTCTTGTTTTGTTGAATGTAATTTTGAAAAGAAATTTCTGTAAGTATAGTTTCAAGATTTCGTATCAAAGTTTTATTTTCTCCTCCACAGACTACGATTTTCTCCTCTACAGACTACGAGTCCTTATAATAAATGCGATTCCGCTAATGAATGGTATATTATTTTCATTTGTTCCACTTTTAAGATATTTGATGAATATTTGAACTCATACAGTGACTATCTAAAATACTCCTAAATATTTATTACTTTTGGTAGACGAAATTTCAACTTGGTAAATGTTATGCAAGAGTTTGAGCTTATCATGTGATGAATGACTTTCATAAAATGCGAGTGGAGTATAATGAGTTTTATCATAGTTGATTGTTAGTACTATTGTGTCAAACCAATGCATAATTTTAGGAAAATCTCTCTGAACCATAGCTTTTGGACCTTCCAATGATAAATCAGTATAAACAGCTGTATCGACTGTAAAAGTTAATATTTCTCCTTCGGTTTCCAGTTCATATAAATCTTTTAAGTAGATTATGGATAATATTGGCTTCAAAACCGTCCCTTGGGGTACTCCACATTTTATATCAAAAGGATCGCTGTAAATTTTCTATATTTTCACACATTGTTTCCTATCGTACTGAGGATATTTATTATTTCCTTGAACGGGGCAAAAATTTGGCACTCGGCTAATACCTGAAGACTGGTCTGACCCCTCTGGATCTGTACGCTAAGGAGGTTGCGTTGATGACCATGTTACGATTGCGCACGGCTGGTGTAAACCTGTAAGTAGAAATGGTCACTTAAGGCTGAGCCTATGGCGAGAAGCGCTTACTGCGCAACCTCTGCTGCAGGCAACCAGTGATGCAATTGAGCCCATGTTTGTGTTTAATAAACCCTACAAAATACAAATAAAACAAAACAATGAGTCAGATACTACAAATGCAATACGCATATATACAGACGGCTCAAAAACTAAAGAAGGCTCAGGATGTGGAATGTACTCTAGATCACTAAGCCTAAGAATTGCGGGGGATGGGAAAAAATACCAGCGTGGTTCAAACAGAACTGACTGGTATCTCCATCGACACAAAAGAAATTACCAGGAAACGAAATTCTGGCAAAAACGCGTATTCTACTGATAGCAGATAAGCCCTATTAGCCTTGAACAGACAACGTGTTATCTCAAGGCTAATACTAGAGTGCTACCAAGATTCAACCAAAGCCTTGGTAGATAATAACATTATTCTGAAGTGAGTTAAAGGACACGACAGGAGTATAAGTAATCCCGTTGTTAACTCTTTAGCAGCCAAGGAAGCGGCTGGACTAGGAATTTTAGGACCCTGTGGCACCAACGGCCTGATGACTTCGACAATTGCGGAACTGGCCAAACGTCACACCCATGCTCAATCCCTAAACAGATGGGATGAAATCAAAGGATGCAATCTTACCAGGATCACCCTGGGCGACTCTGGGAAGCTGGCGCCGAAGAAATATCTGGGGATGACCAGGAAAAATCTACGCTCAACAGTAGGATTTCTGACTGGCCACTGTCGACTAAGGAAACACCTCCACGATATGAAGCTAGTAGACACACCTATATGCAGGATGTGTGAACAGGAAGATGAAACTATCAGGCATGTTCTTTGCGAATGTTCGGAGTTAACGTCAATAAGAGAGTGTGTGCTCGGCGAGTCTTGATCAACACCTGTCGATATAAAGGAGATGTCTCCCAGAGACCTGTCCACCTTTCTGGAAAGGACAGAATGGAAGATGACCTAGGGTGTACAATGGGTCACATGTAGCGGACGTTCTTTGGGCCTATACTCACCCTCCCTACTCTACAGATACAGAACACCCAATGACAGATTTATACCAGATGGACAAACCCACAATGAAACAACAACTCTGTCGATTTCGACAAAATAAAACCATTTTGAAAACTCTATGTCGCGGGTAACTGTTCTTGTCAACAAAGAAATGTCCCGTTTTTTTTTTGTGAACAGAATTCGCTTCGTGGAAACTGTCGACGACAACAACAAGTATTCAGTTCACTATTTTGTTTTGGTGTGATTTCATGTGACATTATGATCTGTGGTAGGTATAAATTTCGATGATCTCAATTCTACATTCATTCCTAGGCCATCATTTATCAAATCTGCCATAATTTTATCTCAATTTGGAAGGGATCTCATCAAGTGTCTAGGTTTTATTCGTTTTAGCTTCTTTTGTGAAAAAAAACCGATTGTGAAAAAACCGCAGGCCATTATAAAAATATCGTTAAGAGAAGGCATGACATGAAAACTGTTCGTGTAGTGGAAACGACAGAAAACATTTCACAACAAAACACGCGACACGAGGATTCACAACATCTCAGATAGATACATGAATAATTTATTTTTTCGAAAACCTTAACAGTTATCTCACAAGGTTGCTTTTACTGATGAGGTAAAAATAGCATACATAAATAAATACACATATACAAACTAAACAAAATAGAATGATTGGCTGAGTAGTTTAAAATAATTTTCAAATGTTACAAAATATAATTAGCTCCAAACAATTTGGATTTGAACCCGAAAAAAAATAGTCATGATGACATTTTTTATATATTTCAGGGAAACTGTTTCGTTATGGCTGACTGATTTTCTATCACAACGCAAACAGGTAACCAAAATGAAGGATTCAGTGTCATCATCTCGCGATGTCATTTTCGGGGTACCTCAGGGGAGTGTTTTGGGACCTATATTATTTTTAATCTACCTGAATGATATAGATACCATCCATAATTGTGAATTCATGAACCTTTTTGCAGACGACACTTTGTTATCAATTTCAGGAGATAATATAGAAACAGTAGCTGATCAAATGAATAATGAACTAAGAAATGTGTTCAAGTACATGGGAGCTACTCGCAGAGCGAGTAGCTCCCAAAAATTCCACCTTCGTTGAACTAATTTGACTAGTACGATGAAGTCTTTATTTCATAAAGGTTTGAATGAGTGTAACAAACTCCCACTTTCGTTGAAAGATTCAATCAATGTTTCTCAATTCAAAAAACAACTCATGAACTATATAAAATATCATCCTTGATTTCTTTTTTTGTTTGGTAATATATTTATTATGTAAATCCTCATGTTGAAACCATTCTAGAATCATTGAAAAATGGTTTTTGTTAATTTTTTTCTTCTATCATATCATCATTTTTGTTATTTATGTAATTTATTTATATATTTTTAAAATAATCTATGTATATTAGGATATCCTAAAGAAATCACTAAATATTATTATTATGAAGTTTCAAATAATATTGATAGACTGGATATGACTGCAACAATCTTTTGCAATTCTTCCAAAGCATTGGATTATGTAAATCGAAGTTCTGTTCCGGAAACTGCACTGTTATGGAATCTTCTACTTTATCTGAAATATCATGAGTTACTCACGGAGTACAACAAGGTTCAATACTAGGTCCCACCTGATTCCTCCTTTACATCAATGATTCAAAAATCATTGTTATATAACGTAAAGTCACTCTATTTGCATATCATTCAATATTTCGTGAATTTAAAATATAGTGTGGATGATATTCCCTCAGCTGAAAATGGTGGCGTAGTTGAGAATACATCATGCAACAAATTTCTCGGCTTATTTGTTGATGAAAAACTCAAATCTGACGACCACATACTTTACATGAACAAAAAACTCTCTTCTGGATGTTATGCAAGAAACAAACTAGGATTAGATGAAGTTGAAGCCGTGTAAAAGTCATCAGTTAAGTCTCACTTGAGTTATGGGATTCCTTTCTGAGAAGTAAGTACTCAAATTCGTTCAGAGTGTGTTCACTCTCTGGCGGCGAGCTTCTTGTAGTCCACCTTTTTTGCAAACAAAAGGTTGTCGTTAAATTCAATTTTCATATTGTTCAATAACTAAACACAAATCTGGAGTTCCCTCAACTGCCTTTAACTATGTCACATCAATGGGATCGCCACCTCCACCAGTTATAACCAACATATGTATGAAGAAATTTGTAACTCAGCTCATTGTAGAAGACCACAAGGAGCCCCAAGTCTAGTTGAGATGCGTTGACGACACCTTCATAGTATGGAACCATGTGAATACAGAACTAGACACCTTCCTGAAGCACATCAACAGCGTAAGACCTTCCATCACTTTCATAATGGGGAAACAATACCGAGAACCCACTCACACGGGACAGTATCTGAGAAATCATCAAGACTTCAGTAGATCATGCTTTCGGGCTCTGTAATACGAAGGTAAGCCTCGAGATTATGGCTAGAAGACAAGAAGAGCCTCGCAAGAGAGAGACAAGCCGTCACAACCAGAGATAGCAATAATTGGGTCTAAGTACAACATCAGAACCTACATAAGATCCGGAAACACCATCCATAGCAGCCTCACAGAAACCAGACCAACAAACGCGAACTGCGATTTCAAGAATTGCATTTACCGAATACCCTAAATCGGTGAATCTAAAAGGTCATACAAGATAAATACATCCCGACAAGAAACCAGCAAATCGGGAAAAGCAGAGCTTGTTTGAACGCGAAACATTTCATCAAGTGGTTCCAAGCTGAGATCATCCACAGGAATGGACACTGCATACAGTTGTCCAAGCCAAGCTAGCATAGAGATACGCTAACTTGGCTGAATATGGAAACCTGTAACTGAGCGGGAAAACAGTTAACTCCCGTTAACTAAACCCGTGAAGCGGTGAGAGGAAAGAGGGGATAAGTGAAAGCACTTGAATGGCCTATTAATAGTCATCTCTCTGAACAATAGTCCAGGCATGACCCGAAGACGATTGTGTATAATAACAATCGAAATATTGTGAAGTAACTTGGTTTAAAATATTTTTTCAATTTAATGCATTTTTTTTATTTTTTCAACTTTCTGTTTATTTTTATTCGTTTTTCATTTGTGTTCACTCTTTTTTGTGGTTATTTCCATTTTTTTTATATCAGTTTTAATTTCATTTCATGTTTTACTGCTATTCAATCTAATTTTGTTCATTCAGAGATTTCGAATTATATCAGAAAATAGAAGTCCGAACTAGTAAATTTCAAAATGACATGAATTACATAAACGAGTAAACAATGTGATTTAAAAAAAATGTTGAAAAGATAAGGTTAAGAAATAAGTATGTCAATTAAAATAAATCAGTAAAGAATTAAGCGAGGGAATAATAGCTCTTTACCCACATTCTGTGTTCGATCGTTGTAGTGTTTGCAGCTAAGAGAAAATTGAGGCGAATAATACTAAGACGCATTGGCTTATCAGTAGAGGCGATAAAAAAACAGGTGTGCTCTTTTCCAATTAACATTTTCCAGCTCATATAATTAATTTAGGTTATCTGTGAATATAGTATATAAGTTAAAAATTTGAGCTTTGAATCATGAGCATGGATAGTGGGGGTTGTTCTCCGCATAAAAAGGCAATCATATAGATATAATAAACGTAGATATGATAAAATATTCAAACTTAGTTGAAATGAATAACCTTGAATCCACTGAAAAATCTGGAAATAATTTAGGCAGGTACAATCATTTGAAAATTGCTAAAACTATATATGATATGAATTTTGGTAATATTATCAGAATTAAAAATAAAGGGAGAAATAGGATAGGAGTAGAATTTAGTAACAATCAAAGTGCTAATGAATTTGTAAAAAATTAAAGACTCAAAAACGAGGGCTACTTAGTTTATATTCCTTACAATAACGTTACTTCAAAAGGTATTGTCAGGGGTCTAGATATTTCCCTAAGCGAGGAAAGTATACAATATGTAATCAAAAGTCCCTTTTAAGTAATTTATGTTAAACGAATGAACAGAAAAACTAAAGAACAAGGCATAACTACATATAAACCCACAGCCACAATTTTAATAGCTTTTGAGGGGGTGGTTTTGCCCAGACACATCAATATGTGTTATATGTCCTATATAGTATCGCCATATATCTCACCAGTAATCCAATGTTATTCATGTCTAAGGTACGGCCACACAAAAGAATTGCAAAGGTGAAAAACGGTGTTTTCATTGCGGGAAACACCATGATAATGATGAACTTTAAGAAACATGTAGTAAAATCAAATGATTGAACTGTAGCAGTGCTGAACATAAAACATACAGCAGGGAATGTACGGAATATGAGAGACAAAAAATGAATAGAGATAGGATGTGTTTTGATAATATTTCATTTCATGAAGCAGAACAACTTTATCCAAAATATACAAGCACTCATAATAATCCCAGAGAATATCCTACCTTGAATGAAAACAATCAAGAACAGTTAAATCATATGAACATTAGCCAACGAAGGGGAGTACTTCAAACACAAAATCCAAATAAACGAACATATTCACAATCAGTAAACCAAAATAAAAATAAGAACCCAAAAAATAACTTACAGGAAGGGGATATGATATCCTTGAAGGAAATGCTGCAGATGGTAGAATACATCAGCCACCAAAAGGCACGGTCATGAATTACCAGATTAATCAAAATAAAAAGGATGTAACGAATATATTTCCCTTGCCTACTAGTGCCACAAACAAAAGTAACAAAATCGACGAAACCATAATCAATTAAATCCTAAAACTATACTCTGGGAAGCTAAACATAAATTACTTAACACTCTGGGGACTTCAGCTGCAAGCTGAAGGTAGGACTTCCGAGTTCATTTAATAATCCTAAATATATGAATACAAAACAGAAAAGAAAAATTAATATTAATCAGTGAAACATCAGAAGTCTAAATGCCAATAAACATAACCTAATACATTTAATCAACGAACATTCTCCAGAAATAATATTGCTAAACAAGACTTGGTTAAAACCTGAACACCACTGCAAGGTCAATTATTTTGATATATATAGGAAAGATAGACCATTTATTGCACATCCAATAACTTAATATCAGCTTACTCATTCAGTAAAATGATTAAAAAATTAGATGGTAAAATAATATTAATGGGTGAATTGAATGCAGCTTTAGGGAAGTACATGTAGAAATAGAAATTGTAATATCTTAACTAAAGTCCTGGAATATGAAAACTTAGTAATTCTCAATGACGGAACTCCAACTCGTATAAGTAATCCAATGTGCAATCCTAGCTCAGTAGATATTACATTTGTATCAAACGAAATTGCCCCTAAATGCAATTGGGAAGTTGTAGGCGACTGTGCAAACAGTGACCACTTCCCAACAATGTGTAGATATAGTGAATTCAATGGATTCGGGGATGAAGATTCAACTTAAAAGAAAACGCGAATATTCCGAAAAGCGAATTGGGAGTTATATCATCAATATCTTAGCAAGAAGAGCCACAACGAGAACACATCTTCATATTGCACATTAACAGAACTGATAAATGAGGCAGCGGATATAGCTATACCTATTAGAAATTACAACCGATCAAAAAACCCAAATGGCCCTGGTGGGATCATGAATGTGATCAGAACATACAAAAAAGGAAACGTATATTAGACATATTCAAAATAGAACCTACCCTAGATAACTATTTGGAAGTTAAAAAAACAATAGCGATAACTAGACGATTTCTAAAAAAGAAAAAGCGCAAAGGATTTAAAGATTTTTGCTCAACTCTCAATAGGAATTCAAACCCATCATATGTATGGGGTATAATTATACAGTTTTCAAACAACAATCCTAATAATAGCAAATAAATACTAATAATAATTACCAAATAAAAATATAGCCATTGCACTATTACAACATCTTTCTGTAGTGATATGAACCCCGAATTTCTTCTACAGGAACCCACAACAGTATTCGAACATTTCACAATGAGTGAATTGTACAGTAGTCTAAATCATCATAAAATAACCTCCCCAGGAATGGATGAAATAAACTATAGCATGTTGATAAATCTACCAGAGTCCCTGAAAATAAAATTAATAAATATATATAATAGAATTCTAGAAGGTGAAACAATACCAAACTCATGGAGGAATTATTTAATTTCAGGGTTTCTAGATAAAACAAAAATATGGATAACTATATGAATTATAGACCAATTGCTAAAGCTTGATGTTTGTTGAAAATATTAGAAAAAATGGTAAAGAATAGAATAGAATGGCATATAGAACATCATAAAATATTATCAACATTCCAGTCCGGATTCAGAAAGGGAAAAGGGATAATGGATAGCATAACCTATCTTGTATCCTACATTCAGGTCGCATTCGGTATGAAAGAAACTGTAGGTGCAGTATTCTTGGATATTATAGGAGCTTACGATAACGTCAACATATATAAAGTATATAATTACCTAATACAATATAGAATCCCAATACATTTAGCCAATTTTATTTTTGGTATATTGAATGACAGGAATAACTATATATGACACTCCCGATCAAATAAGTGGATCCATCATGGCTACTAAAGGACTACCACAGGGATCCCCATTCAGTCCTACTTTATTTAATATATACACTTAAACTATGTTTGACATAACAATTCCAACAAATTGTCAAATCTTAACATATGCGGACGATATAGTGATTTTAGCTAAAGGGCAGTGCTCCAAAGACATTGAAAATGAAATTAACCATATCTTGGGAAAAATAAAAGAATGGATGGAAGTACATGGACTTGAATTAGCAATACCCAAATGCAAAACCATTCATTTTCACCCTAATAAAAAAACAAAAGCTTCTATGAATGTAACTATTACTGGAGAAAATATAATAAACAAAAATGGAATAAAATATTTGGGGATAATGCTTACACAGAATCTGAAATGGGATTTACACATTGATCATGTCTCCAAGAGGGCACTAGAAGGAGTAAACATCATTGAAAGGTTCTGCAAAACCTGGTGAGGTGCTGATCCTAAAAGTATGCTTATGGCATTCAACGGAATTGTTAAGTCACATCTAGAATTTGGAAGTATACTGATCAGAACATGCACCAAAAAAAATCTAGAAAAACTAAATAACATATTCAATCAGGGACTCAGACTGATTACAGGTACTATGAAATCAACACCTATCAATGCTATTTTGACTGAAACTGGAGAAATGAAACTGGAATATAGACGACAATGGTAAGCCTCCAAATTCATAATAAATAGGAGTGAATATGAACCCCCCGTAATGAACATACTTAAATCACTAAGTGAAATTTGCAGTAATGAACAAGGATACTGGGAAACTAGGAAACATCCCTACCTAGTGGAAGCTTTGGAAAACGTCTTAATATACAATGGACTAGTACATAAAACGGATGTTATCATATGTTTTAAACATGATTACGAAGTGTATAGACTTCAAAATCAAGGATCTTAATTTGAGAAAACAGGACACAAATATAAGACAAAATTTCATGTATTCCACAGAAAAATACAGCAGAGATTATAATTTAATTTATACAGACGCCTCCAAACAAGACGGGAAAGCAGGTATAGGCATACACTGCCCTGCAAACTTCAACTTTGCAGCGAGAGTAGCTGATGAAGCTGATGAAGCTCCTATATGTGATGTAGAACTTATAGCAATACATACAGGAATGATGATGTGTCTAGAAAATTATTTGAAAAAAAAAACCTAATCCTTAGTGACTCGAAAAGTGCACTGGAAATAATTTGTAATAAGAAAATTACTGCAAAAACAGATTACATCACAATGAAAATTAAATAAACTAGGCAGTTGGTTGGAATGAATGACACTGAGTTTGAGTTTGCATGGATTCCAGGGATTGAAACATCGATGGAAACGAGAAAGCTGATAAGTTAGCAAAAGTTGGGACGATTCTTAATGTTCCGCTGAATATCAAATTAGATAAACAGCCTCTATTGCCAATTTTCAAAAATACTATCCGAAATGCCTTTAGAAAACAATGGGCAAAAGACATTCAACTCAAAGGAAAAAATTACCAAAAAATGCACTCTGAATATCCTAACGAAGTATGGTATTAAAAATTCCCAAAAATGGATAGACGTCATATCACAACAATAATTAGAATGAAAACAGGACACTGTTCAACCAACTTAACTGTTCAACAAACTTAATTGTATTGATAATCGATATTGTGAATGTGGACGAATAGAAACTTTAAATCACATATTTTTTGAATGTCCAATCAACTCTGTCCCAAATTTTGACTTGTATAACCAAATTATAGACAACGGAGTCCAAGCTCCATTATCCATTCAGACTGTCCTAAGCAAACTTAATATAAAAATACTAAAACTACTTCTCAAACATATTGATTATAACTGTCTTAAATTGTAAAATAATCAATGCAGAGATGACCTGAAATAACTATTATCTTCACTAATACCCCTTTTACACATCCCTGAAACATTCACAACCTTACCCCTTGCTTGTTGTATTCTTCACCTACTAATAAACTATAGCACAGAAAACTGTTACTAGATAAAGAAGACAAACACAAACAGAGGAAAATAAATAGAATTACAACATGGTGCATACCAAACAACGCTGTAATCCCACGATCGACATGGCTTAATGCTCCTCAGTGGTACCAAAAGCCATTATCATAGAGAGAAAGAGAGAGAGAGAGAGAGAGAGAGAGAGAGAGAGAACTATTTACCCTAAAGAAGTATTTGCAATGTTTCAAAAAAGCAGGATTTCTCGATTCCCTCGAGTTCTTTGAGTTGGCCAGGTAAGTGGTTATATATTTGTTTATATGATCATGTATGATGTAGCCTAAGGTTAGTTCACTCTTCTGTTATTTCGTTCTCAGATATGTTTTCCATTATTAAATATTTTGTCTAATTTACAAAGCAGTTGGGAATCCATATGAAAGCACACATTTTTATACCTAGTTTCAATATTTGTTAACTTCCTCAGTTTTCCTCATTATAAACCTGATCAAAGGAATTTTTAATACAAATGACTCCGCGTACAATTCCTCAACATTTATATCACAACGAAATTTATACACAAAGGAGAAAAATACATCATCTCTGCAATTCGTCTCTTCAGAAGTTACATCTGAAAAACTCTCGCTTCACCGAGTCGTATCTCTGGACTGGAGTGCCATTCATGCATATGAAATTGGTTTTGGGCGAGAAGTTGAAATTAAAATTAGGCTGATTCATCACTGGAATGCAATTCATTCGAAACTTGAAACTTCTTACAAAAAGTTCGTTCATTATTACATTTCCTTCAAATGAGTCAAAAAACTGACAATGATAGTAATGATAGTAAATATAGTTACCACAATATTGAAATAGTAATATAACTCTATTCATACAATAAATGTTATGATCTGTCGAAGGTTTTTGAGAAACTATTAAAAACTAGACTCTCATCGTTTTTCAACAAATATAATCTTTTGTCATCAAATCAATTCGACTTCAGAGAAAAAAAATTTCGCCGAAGATTCTGTTTTAACGGTAACAGTGAAAATATGTGATGCTCTGAGAAAGGAAAACCATGCCTACGCATTTTCATTGATCTCACCCAAGTCACCAGAAACTTTTACGAACTTTGGAGACCGCTGGTATAAGAACACTGTTTGAAAGTGTCCCAAAGTTTTTTGACATGAACAAAAGAAGTAGTGAAAATAAACCAGACACCGGACAATTAAACTAAAATTGAATATGGAGTATCCGACGTACTTATTAGACTTCATTTTATTCAACCTGTATATTAACAGTACATTACCATTAGGGTATAGCGGAAATATTATAGGCTGTGCTGATGATACAGAAATACCAGGGTGGTCTAAGAAGTACCCGGCCTAACCTAGAAATGGCGGTAGTTGTTTGAAAAACATCACGGTATTATAAAGTACACAACCTATGAAGCATATGTTTCAAGTTTGAAGACGCTGCGTTGTTTAGTATTTGTTTGGCAGCCATCAATAGCGAACGTTTTTGGTGAATTTGTGAAAATAAAGGTAATTGACCATTGTTATGTGGTACAATAATTTCATTCGAAAGGCCTGAACTGGATTCTACTCTGAGTGGATCTGCTTCTTCGTTTACAACAGTAAAATATTGGGTATCAGAAATTAAACGAGGCCATACGAGCTGCCAAGACGAGCATCGCGGTGGTCGACCAAATGAGATAACTACTCCAGAAACGGTGAAGAAAATCCACAAAGCGCTACTGAATGATAATCGTCTGGAAGTGCACGAGCTAGCAGATAGTTGAAGATGTTGAATTGCTACCTCACATACCCTATTCGCCAGATTTAGCCCCTTCGGATTATTTTCTATTCCCAATCCTCAAAAATGGCTCAGTGGTCAAAGATTTTCCAACGGTGAAGAGTGATGTCGGCATTTGATAGCTATTTTGAGGAGCAAGACGGTTCTTATTATAAAACCGGTATCGAACTCAATATACATCGCTGGAAAAAGTTTATAAAGCTATAAATAAATGATTTTTTTCCAAAATTTCTGTGTTTTCTTTATTTGGCCGTGTACTTTTGGAGCCACAGTTATTCTATAAAGATTGCACATAAAAGAACCGAAGGAAATTTCTCGTGCACGATCACGATCTTTAGTTACGTCAGGTAGCAAGTTTTCAACGAATTGACTTCGAATCCATGGTGGTGTTTCAGGTATACATTCAGTGGAAGAGATGAAATACTTAGTGTGGATTATTGATAATCACTTCAGAAATTACAGTCGATAGCATATGATTGATACATTGAATGGCACCTACGGCCTGATGACTTCCACAATTGCAAAACTAGACAAACGTCACACCCACACACCCGTCCCTAAAGATATGGTATGAAATCAAAGGATGCAATCTTCCCTGGATGACTCTGGGCGACCCTAGGAAGCTGGCGCCGAAGAAATATCTGGCAATGACACGCAAAAATCTACAAAGATTTCTGCCTGGCCACTGTCGACTGCGGAAACACCTCCACGATATGGAGCTAGTGTACACACCTCTATGCAAGATGTGTGAACAGGAAGATGAAACAATCAGGCATGTTCTTTGCGAATGTTCGGAGTTAACGTCAATAAGAAAGCGTGTGCTCGGCGAGTTTTGGTCTACACCTGTTGATATAAAGGAGATGTATCCCAGATACCTGTCCACCTTCCTAGACAGGAAGGACAGGACAGGATGAATGATGACCTAGGGGGACAACTCCTGGGGAGGATGTACAATGAGTCACATGTGGCCTAAGTGCTGTGGGCCTACACTCACCCTCCCTTCTTTACAGATGAGTGACACTGAAAACCTCGGCCTCGAAAGCCTTAACCATAGAATATGAATTTAAAACTTTAAAAAAATGTTTACCACCTAAACACCTGAAAATGCTATATTTTGCCATAATCGAAAGTTATCTACGAAAATGATGAGTTCAAGATATTCACTACCAAAATATGCCAGATATGGATTTGAAACAACAATTTTTTTATTCTTGAATATTAAGTTCAACTTCAGCAAGAATGAAATAATTAAACACGATGACTACAAATAAAACAAAGGCAAATCCAGCAAGCAATGTTTCTGGAGTTATTTTTTCGGGAGCACCTCTCAATGTAACCAAGAGATGTGGAACAGAATTTCACAACTCCACTGAGACGCCATATCAGGTAATCTAGCGGGTCATTCTTAGGGACCACGTTTTTTTATCCACCGTTTTTGGTAATGATCATCTAGCACTGTCAAACCAGCCTGTCGTAATAAAGAGGTAAATCTTTTTGCTGGAATGTAACATCAATTGAAAACTCATTTTGTCAGTTTTATCCAAAACGGTAGACAGGTAGAGGTGGTCCCTTAGAGGAGCCCTAGATCACCTGATTTGACGCATCTAAATATTTTTGAGGAGATATGTGATATTTGAAGTGTGCGATACACAACGATAATTCACTTTGGAACTCGTGGATACAAAAAGAGGTGCTTGCAAGGAAATTACCTCAGGATTATTTTATAACTTGGAAAATGAATTTGTAAACAGACTTCACAAAAGATTGAAACGTCGAAGACGCCATCCTGGCACACCATGATGAAATTCTCAGTTTTTGACTTGTGCCCATTCAGCCTGAGAAAAGTAAAAGTCGGAAGCTTTGATGAATCGAATCTTCTTTCCTTACAGGTCTGATGAACAAGTTTGTCTGAGCTTGGTACTACTCTTTCACTCTAGTTATCTCGTGTGAGTGGCATGTTTCCAGTCCTTGGAAAGTATACGTCTCTTCAGCATTCAGATGGCCTGAGCAGATATTTTGTTGAAGCACGTACTCCAAAGTGATAGCAGGTGTTCAAGGCATCTCACTGATTCGTCGGGTTCCGCAAGGGATTTGAACAAGTGCAAGATGACCTCATGCGATGTATCGAATGCCTTGCCGTAATCGATAAAGACCATAAAGAAGTTACTCTCATATTGCTGCGTAATACATTTGTCATTCCCATTCTCCTTGCATCCAGCGACTCCTTTCTTTGGTTCCCTCTGCTCATACGGAATCAACTGGGGAGAGTGTATATAAGATGCTATAAATAACTTAATACACTAATTCAAGTATTTTATCGGTCTACAATTCTTTGGCAGCAAAGTTTTTCGAACCCACAAATGCTCTCCGAACACCATCCCCGGTTTTAAGTTGCACAGTTCATCGTGCTCAGGCTGTTGGAACTACCGAAAGCTTCGAATTTCGCTTGACCTGAAATATCTGGGTTGGGGGTGGATGTTTATAACTGATCGTTGGTTTCGACAAACATGTACCCTGCGAAGATGATGAACAATATTATTACGTGATTTCACGATTTTCCAACGGAAAGAAAGTAATTGACATTTTCGTCGTGGCGCATCGAAGGTCATCTATTTTGCCTTGATCGATAATTGAATTTCCCATACTGTTTATTGAGATTCAATTGAGCTCGCCGGTGAATAGCGAATCCCAGTGAATCACTCTCTTTTACCAGTTTGTACAAAAAACAGAACATTGAACTGCAGTGTCCTTGTTTTCTTAATGGAAAATAAATGATCAGTGTTTGTACTCACTTTGAAAGCCTTTCGAAATTTATTCGACATGATGTGATACAAAACAGGATTGACACACGTGGAGACGAAGTACAATACTCCAGAAGTGTACATCAGGTAGAGATAAAAATCGAAACACATCTGTTGGATTTCCTCGGAGGCAGTTGAGAGGTAGACTGCTAGTAGTCTTTGAGTGTGGAAGGGAGCCCAGCAGATGAAGAAAGCCACCACAACAGCAACTGAAAAAAATGATTAGGATGTTCAGTAAGACATAAACCACCAGATCTTATATTTAAGAAAATATTGCGATTAGCAGTTAAGTGCTAGACGGCAAGGATTATGTTGGCTTTGATGACTGCTGTGGTCACTGGCAGTTGACAGTGATGAACTGGCCAACGTATAAATCACAATGTTGAATTTTAATTAAAATAAAATCAAATGAGGTACTGAATTACAAATTCCAACTAAGAATAGCTCAAAAGAGG
>WOGP01002121.1:2069-17362 GCA_015342065.1 Leptinotarsa undecemlineata
CCCACGGTGTGGGGAGTGGTCATTGGTTGATAATGCTGGCTCGCCCTCCCGAATGTATCGGGGCTTCGGGGGATAGGGCCTGACCAGCGCACACCACGGAAAAAAAAAGAACAAACAATGAAATATATTTTTTCAGAGGTGTTCGGGTTGTCTACCAGCTTCTCCTTCACACCATTTCTGAACGCTTTTCTCGAATTAATTAATTCAATAGGAGTGGCAGAAGCAAAAATTTGGCACCACTGCCGCTTCCAGTTCGTTTCTAGAATTGGTGGGCAATTTAAAAAAATCTTTCAACCTTCTCCAGAGGTAAAATTCCATAGGCGTTAGGTCCGGTGACCTGGCCGGCCAAAGTTTGGGTCCTTGGTTGGCTATTCAGTTATTACCAGAATTTGCAGACAAAAAATTGGCGAAAGTTGCGGTGTTGTGAGGCGAAGGCCCGTTTTGTGGAAAATGTATTTTTCTAAGCTCGATTAGTAGAAATTCATTAACAAGGAATTCAATATTCTGCCTTAAAATTTTCAAATACCTCTGAGATGTGAGCGGGCTGTTATAAATGAACGGGCCGATATATTTACCCCTGAAAACACTTGCCCTGAATTCAAATCTTCCTTGACTTCTCTGCTCCACAATATAATGAGTATTTTGTTGTGCCCAAGTATGAGAATGGTAGCGAATGAAAATGCCAGCACTGCTCACATAAGCGTCATCTGTCCAAATACAATTTTACGAAAAATCACGCACTTGGTTACAGCTTTCTAGGAACCACTGGCAAAAAGCCATGCGCCGTTAAAAATTTCCTGGTCTGAGTTTATGTACTCTTCTAGTTCTGTATGGCTGGAATTTGTGTTTTATCAAAATCCTCCTAACGTTAGTTCTTGGTAGGTCTGTTGATATTTTAAAATTTCGAGTTGAATTTTTGAGATTATATTCAACAGCTCTTAAAACGACTATTTCTTCCAGCTCCTTATGCTTTTTGATTCATTTAATTTTGACCTCTTCTTTAAAAATTGACCACCATCAATTAGATGTGTCGCAGTTTTCCAAAAATGTCTCTAAAAGGTTGTCTTCTCTCTGGATACCTCTCGTGATACAAATTGCTGCTTCTACCTTTTCCCCGGTTTATCTGAAACAGACTGTCATGTCCTATTTTTCATAATTCTCATACTTCATTGCGATTATGTTTGAAAATTGAACAGAAACCACTAATTGAAGTGTGTCTTTACAGCTTAAATCAAAATTTGACAGTTACAGCTTGTCAAATCTAGTGAAAGTCTCGGCTTAGCTGAAAAGGTAATTTTAATCTCTATTGAAATATGTAGGAATATACAGGGTGTCTCATTGAAAAATAATTTTCTGAAAAATACACATTCTTCATTGCAATTCTCATAAGTACTTTATATTTAACCTATATCAAATCTAACATTCGTAAATAATTTGAAAGTGTGTTTTTCTGTTTTCAACCACCGGAATTCCACTTCTATGGATAAATGCGTTTTGCCTTTGCTTTAATTTTGATCTTTTCGTTTCAGACGGCTGGGATAGATAAAAATACTTAACGGAAAGGTAAGTCTTTGACAAATAAATAAGATAAGCGGTAGTTGGGTATGCGACGGTCCAGAAGTTACTGTTTATTTTTCACACAAGGACATACTTGAAGAGTACGGGAGATAACAATATTCGAATTTGAAGTGTGAGTGAACTCATCATAAGCAACTGTTTTATGTGAAACAGATCGTACAGTCAGAAATATAATGCAATGTAATTCGATTACAGAATTTGTCAAGATAAAATCAAATATATTTTTGGAAAAGTATCAAACCATTCAGAAGGGAGAGGCATAAGATTTTCTGAAAAATGTGAAAGCTGAATTGATTTTGAATAAAAACCGTTATTAATCTTAATGTTAGATAAGATTAAGCCTATCCAGTGAATATTACTGGAATTTTTCCCTGACACCAAACCGTTATTTTAACAACTCGACACGTGTTTCGATCACCAAGTGATCATCTTCAAGAGGAAGATCAATTTGATCTTCCTTGGTGTTGGAAAAAACTTGAGTTCCTAACAGTGCATCACAAGCCCATTCAGGTAGGAAAAGCATATTTAGTGAGTTGTAAAGAAGTATTTAACAACTAATTTATTCGTATGTACTATTTTTTGGAAATGAGATTGCATAGGTACTTTACAAACCACATCACAAAGATCTTCGACCAAATGGTACATGAGGCATAGTTTGGCAACATTTTTGGCGAATTTTCCAAGGATATGGGTGGCGATTTTTACCACCAATGCATGATACAATGTTTTTATGTGTGCATTATTTAGGATTTTCGTGCTGATCGACATATATTTTCTTATATTTAACGGTTTCTATTAGTTGAAGAATCGTCTTCAATTTAATAACTTCTCGAATATTTTGAAGAAGTATTTGAGGGATACGTGATTTTTTTAAGGACAAAACACAAGCACCACAGGAAAATCCTCAAGTCGCTCTGAGAGCGGTGCCTGTGTGGAAGTAGCGATTCACATTGGATTTAAATTGATGGAGATCAAATCCATTTGTAGAAATGTTATCAGGAAGTTTATTCCACATTAACGCAGTTCTTGAAATGAAAGAGTTCTCAAACAGAGTGAAGTTCGAGGTGTACTGAGTTGAACTTCAAAACGATGAGCAGCCACAGTCCGTCGTGTATTTCTGATATGCCAAGTCACTTGAACACTTCCCGTGGAAGTATCTATAGAAGAGAGACAAATCTCCAACATTTCTTCGATGTTCCAGACCACTATCAAGGTTGCAAGTGATGTTCGCGTCTCCAATCGGGCGGATGGCTCTTTTTTGGATGGAATCCAACACCTTCAGGGTATTTTCAGTGGTGGAGCTCCATATAAGAGAGCAGTACTCCAAACAAGGTGTGATCTGAGCTTTATAAAGCATCAACAGTTGTTGAGGTGTGTACAGTATTATTCTGGTCGATTGTGCCAATACATATTGGTGTCCATTTTAACCCCCAATAAGCTTATCAAAGCAAAACGTGGAATTGTCTGTCCTGACATTGTTATATCCGGTTCAGAGATATTGTTTTTTGGAGAAAATTGATGCCTGGGTTTATGTGGCATTCAATTGAACCTGGTTAGATCCACCCCAATTCGAAATCACTTCTAGATCCTCATTAAGAAATGTAACCTTCTGCTGCCTGTGAATATTTGCATCTGCAGTCGATGCCCTCTAATCCAAATAGAATAATGAGGCAAGTGTGCTGTCGTCAGCAAAGCAATATATTGGATTCTTGGTTTTTTCCAATAAGACGTTTTTATATAATAAAAGAAGGTTTGGAGACAATATGGATCTCTCGGGAACACCAGCATTGATGGTGAAAGTATTCGAGAGATATCCATCGTCGGCCATTTGCAGGGGACGTTCTTTCAGAAAGCTTGAGCGCCATACACAAAAATGATCCGACAAGCCATAGCATCCAAGTTTGCCACAAACGGTAAAAGGCGTTAGAAATATCAAGCGCAACAGCTTTCGACTCTATGTTTCTCGATTGCGTTATTCCAAATATGGGTGACATACGACACAAGTTCGCCTGTTTAGTCTAATCAACAAGTAAAAAAAAATGAAAAACAGAGATAAAGGTCCTAAAAATATGAGCGTAGCTCATTCGATTCGGAATCACCTCTAGAGAATTGTTTTTGAAGAATTTTGGTTCAGGTAAAAAATTGCAATTGTTATTAACAAAATAAGATAAAAAAAATTTAATTTGACGTTGAAAATAGGGTTCCGCGCGGCTGTTACATGTTTATCAACAAAAATATATTTTTTTGTAACATAAAATGTAATTTTAAAAATTTGAAAAAATCTAGTATCTTCTTAACACTTCAATGAAACGAGTCCCGTAGAAAAAAAATGTCACCATTTTTCAAAAAGTTATTCAATGGTTAACTAACAATTTTTTCCCAATCTCCGTTGGCATAAATAATGGGATGAAAGGTATAAATAATTGGCCTATAAATTTTAAACTTCGTGGAGCCCTTTTGATATATATACTTCATACGATCCTGCGATAAAAGTTCATAAAAATGTATTAATTTGTTAATTATGATTTTTCATAAACCATTGCAAAATGAAATGTCTGAAAATTGTTAATACATTTTTTTTCAATTGATATTTAGCTGCGCCTGTTTTCACATTAAACAATGGCAGTTATTAATATAGTATATGAAACTTTCACGTAATTTGTTTATTGAACTGTTTTAAACAAATAGAGAAATTCAATATTTTTGAAAAAAATGTCTATTCTGTTGTCTAGAGATGATTATGATTTTCAAAAAAAAAACTTAATTTTAATTTTTAATTGTTTAAAATCGATTTTTTTATATTTCGATTGTTAAAATAATTAGTTGAAAAATAATTATGCTGTTAAAAATCATTATTTACACTTTCGAATAGTTTGTCAAAATAATGTCTATTCATTATTCAATTGTTTATTAGTTTAAGAATTTGTTATCAACAGATATTGACCAACGTTATATTTTTTCTGAAGCAGAAAAAAATCATAAAAACAGCTATACATAATAAAATGTAATAAATGTTTTTTTTATTTATTATAATACTTTCTAATATCATACGATATGGTAATTGTAGCGCCTACTTGACTTGACAATTTAAAAATTGATAAATCTTTTAAACTATCAGATTTTTTAAATTGGCACATTCGCATTGTAAACTGTAAATTCAGGTAATCAATCAAAGTACCTTTATTAGTACCTACAGGGGTAGTATATAAGGTATAATGCAATAAACCATTGTTAATTTAATGTATAAGTTTGAAAATGTCCTTATAGGACGAAACTGCAGTAACGTCAGTTACAAATAAAAGTGGTAAAAACATAGAAAGTTTCAAGTCTCTTTTCTTCATTATTGATGATTTCTTTCAACAACTTACTTATTGGGTTTAACAAATAAGAAAAATATGTATAGGTTTAGAAAAGCTTCCAAAGGGGATACTTAACGATTAGTTGAGAGATAATTGTTAGCAACAAACCGATTATTCACATTTTGATTAGTAAAATTATCTATAAGGACAATTCGTTCAGGCCATTCTCAACTCCCTACACTGTAGGTTAATGAACTGACACCTATCAGAAAACCACTACTTCCCACCACAAAGGACATTGGATTATCCCCGACAGGTGTCAGTGCAGGATTCTTCACTGAAGTTATTCCTGAATATGCCGTTGGCGATACAACTGCCGCAATAAATTTTAAATCATTGGAACACACTTGCAGACTGGTTTCGGGCTGTTTTGCCACTCGTCAGTGCAAGGTAGTTCATATCATCAACATAAAGTCGGTGACTTCCGAAAATGGAAATCGAATTCCTTTAGAGTGTAATTCCTTGAACTAGGTTGCAGCGGACAACAAACAACAAGATTTTTCAAGGATATGCAATTCAAATGAAGTTTGTAGATATATTGCGGAAGATCTAAGTGGTAATGAAAAATTTTTAGAAGATAAAATTTGTGGCAGAAAATTCTTGATTTGAAATGGAATCCATCATCCGATCATTTGGCTTTTCTTTGATTTTTTTTTCAAATGAGAGGAATGATTCTAAACAAAAAGGCAGATCCTCAAATAGTGATATGTCTTTTTGATACTTTAGGACTTTTTTCATACTATGCTATTAGAGCAAAAAGTCTCTTACAGGGATAAATGTAGAAGTGGCGAACGTAGGGATGATGAAATAATTCATAATTAAAATATTGTCACGTTTTTACCCGTGGGTTTACCAATCATTGACTACACTGAACAATAATCAAACTCAATTTTATTTTACTTTCAACACAACAAAATCATTAACTGAAACTTTAACTGGTAATCAAATATCTATCGCCTCATAAGATCGCTTTGCACCGCACTATCCGCGAAACTTGACTATCCCGATAGGCGAATGGATCGCGTTTATATTAGTTAATTGAAGGCAGTAGATAATTTTTCGGAATTCCATCGAAGCTGGTAGCATTACTCTAGCCACGTCTAGAATGGCTGAGAACATCGAACATCGAAATGTCACAATTGGTTTATAACTACTAGTGGCGGCCGGTGTTATTTTCGTTAGGGCATGATTTACAACATTCGTTTGTTTTATGTCGTTTTCTGTTGGTGTTGTCTCGGAAATTTGTTGTTACAATGTTTTTTTTTATTTTTCAAATATGTGTATAATATGTATGATGGCTTTCAAAATAGTATTATTATCAACACGAGAAACCTGCTTTTCGAGCCCTAAAGAATAATTTAATTAAATTTGAAACGTCGGCAAGAATGCAATTGTTTAAAAAAAATTGTCCTGTTACCCAACCAACCCCTTTTTCATTTACAACAATAGTGAATGGAAGAAATGGATTGATGCATTTGATGAAAGTGAATATCTTTTAAGGTGTTATGCGTTGAACTTCATTTCTGATTTTGATTCACAGCTTCACATCTTCTGTAACGAAAGTGAGCAAGCGTTTTCGGCAGTAGGTTATTTTAGATTCAAGAGGAACGACAAAAATCATGTCTCTTTGATGATAGACGCAAATAACATCTCTGAAGCCTATCGGAATTTCACATTTGGAACTTCAAGCCGCTGTAAGGAAAAAACATTCATTCACAATAAATCAAACATTCTCTTGGACTGACTCAAAAACGGTTTTGCATTGGTTGAAGTCAGAACCGAGAATGTTCAAAATATTCATCACATATCGAGTTGGCAATATTCAGGGGAACTGAAAAATCCCTGGCAGGCATTGGATTCCATCCAATCTGAACATAGCAGATGAAGCTACTCAAAATATTAAAGACATGAATCTAGAAGAAAGCAGTCAATGGCGTCAAGGTCCAGACTTGTCATATATTAAACAACAATTTTGGCCAATGGAATAAAAAAGAAAAGACAAGTACGGAAGAATTAAAAAAATCCACAGACCTTTGAACACGAATTCATACTACTAACAATTTCAAATGAAATTGAGAATCTACCACACATCACAATTTTTGTGACTACATGAAGTTGATAAGAAACAGCTTATGTTTTGAGATTTCAAAATAGTATCAAGCAACTTGGCAAAAATTTACAAAAACAAGAATTAACAATCGAAGCAGCAGAAAAGATTTGGAATAGGAAAGTGCAAGAGCAATGGTTTTCTGAAAAATACCGATCTTTCATGAAACCAAGAACACTTTATCAGTTCTCACCATATCTTTAGCTATTATTACTTCTTTTTCAAGGACAAAACACAAGAACTACAGAATAATCCTCAAGGCGCTCTCAGAGCGATGCCTGTGCAAAAGAAGTGATTAACATTGTATTTGAATCGCAGGAGATTGAATCCATTTGGAGAAACGTTATCAAAAACGGTATTCCACTCAAAGGCAGTTTCCCCAGATGAAAGAGTTCTTAAACAGTGGCCGTAATGTTCGCGTCTCCAATCAGGCGGGTGGCTCTTTCCTGGATGGAACCCAGCAACTTCAGGGTACGTTTGGGAGCAGAGCTCGTTTCATGAGAACAATACTCCAAAGAAGCTGAGCTTTATGAAGCATCAAAAGTTGCTGAGGTGTATACAATTTTCTGGTTCGGAACAGTGTTCCAAACTATTGAGAAGCTGCCTTTGCAATTCCAGTGACAACATTGTGTCAAGACATATTGCTGTCCAATTTATTCTCCAACAAACTTATATAAGGAGAAATCGGAATTGTTCAACCTGACATTAATATATCCGCTTCGGAGACATTCATCTTCTTGGAGAAAGCCGATACCTGAGTTTTTATGGCATTGAATTGAACCTGCCTACTTTCACCCTAATTCGAAATCATTTCTGTTGAAGATGTGCCTCCGTAGCCGATGTCCTGGAATCCAAACGAAATGACGAGACAAGTATGATGTCGTCAGCAAAGCAATATATTGGATTCTTGCTTTTTTCGTTGGGTTGGATCCCTAGGGAACAACAGCATTGATGGTGAAAGTATTCGAAAGATATCCATCGATGGCCACTTTCAGGGAATGTTCTTTCAGGAAGTTGAAGAGCCATACACAAAAATGATTCGACAATCCATACCATCGAAGTTTCGTCAGCAAACCATCATGCCTCACACAGTCAAAAACTTCAGAAATATCAAGCGTAACAGCTCTTAATTCTCCATGTTTCTCGATTGCTTCATTCCAAATATGGGTGACATACGATCGAAGGTGGCCTGTTGATTTTTTTTTTGAAATTTATATTGATGATCGCTCAATATGTTGAAGCCTTCCAAATACTTGAGGATATGGTGGTTTACGACTTTCTCCATGATTTTTAGTATCACTGATAGCAAAGCCACTGGTCTGTAGTTATTCAGAATATTGTTGTCGCCTTTTTTGGGAATGGGTTGAACGCGAGCAATCTTCAAAGAAGAAGGAAAAACTCCTTTTTTGTATGACAGGTTGAGAAATCTGCAAAATACTGGTGCGAGTTCATTTGCGCACTTCTCAAGTACGATCAGGGCCAGACGCCTTGTTGATATTGAGACGTTTCAAAATTCGCCTGACTAGACGCTATCGAAAAGTAATTTTAGGCATTGTGGATTCTAGTGAGGGAATTGTGGGTTGTACCTTTACCAGAAAATGGACTGTGGACTGGGACGCAAATTGTTCAGCGAGTAGATTTGCTTTTTTTATGGCTGTTGTTGTAATTGAAACATCTGCTTGTGTAAGTGGTGGAATTGTTGAACAGCTTAAGATACCGACCAGAAAGATCTAGACCCGTTGGGATTGGCAATCAGTTTATTTCTAATTTTCTGTTTGTGAAGTTCTTTGCTTTTATGTATCCTAAGTTTGCAACTGTTGCGAAACCTTATTCGGTTTTCGGCACTGGGATTTTTGCGCCACTGCCGGTAGGCGAGATTTTTTAAGGCGACAGCTTCTCGCAATTCTAGTTGAACCAAGATTTGCCGTTAAAAGGTCGTTTCTTAAAAAAAGGTGAGAGAGAAGTTTTATTATAACAATATATTTAGAAGTTTGGGCTGGTTTTCGAGCAATTTCTAGGTAAATATAAACAAAGGGCAACCTTATATTATGAATGGTTATGAATTTTTCAAAAAATTTCATGAAAATTGATCTTTTGCTATCTTTTTTCTTAATTTCGTTTTTAAATAGATTTTTCGTGATAAAAGACAAGAGAAATTTAACATCATCAAGTCTATGAAACTTTCTTTGACTAAAAGTGTCATTTTTTCGAAATTTTCATTTTTTATTTTTTTCTTCTGGAAAAAACTTCTTTCATTGTTACAGTTATATCCGCTAATCCCAGAGGGTGCCGATTTTTTATTTATTTGAAATAAAACGAGTTTTTCTCACAAACTTCATTTATGTAATGACATGAATGCAATTCAACAATTTTAAAGAATTATATGCTCAATTTATAGGCTTAAGCTACGAATATACTAACTAGGATTGATGATTAATATTGTTAACATTCGAAGATTTTAGATATAATGCAAAAAACTATTTAATAAGTTTCTCTCCGATATTTAAATATTTTACAAATTCTGTGTGTAGTTGTTGAGTTCTTGCAATCGGTTCCTTTTCCAGGAATCGATCATATAAACTTGACTATGATATTTGGCAAGTTATCCAGTGCAGAAGCCCATTCCTTCAGGTGTCGTTATTTGTTCATCAACTGCGACTTGGAGACTTGCTCTTGCTGCAAGTTGTTTGATTATGCCACCAATTCCATCACACAGACATTGCCAAGAAAGTAATCAATTTGAAAATAAATAACTCTATACATGGATGTGTAGATCATGCAATTTGTGTCTGAAATTTGCTCCTTTACATGATCTACACATCTATGTATAGAGTTACTCATTTTCAAATTGATTAGTTTTTTGCTTTCTTTAGAAGATTCCCACATTTTTTTGTATCAAGAGTAGTAGAAAGCCAAAAACTTTCTTTCCCAAAAATTAATCACTCCTAAAAATATAACCACTTCAATTCAACTTCACAAAGTTTTAGAATTGTTGAGGAGCCCCATCAGAAAAATAATAAATTTTGGTAGAAGGTTCAGGAAGACTTTTCACGTAATCAACTGTTATTCCGATGGAAATATGAACAGCAACGGCATCATGATTATTGCAATCTGAAATAATTATGAATTTTTATGTTCAAGTTTGTCATCACTTTATAATAAACTAGTACTATGTTGCTGTATCGCTGCTGTTCCAATGTTTTGACAGAAGCAGAATCAACGAACTTAGACGTGCGCAGCGTTATAGTGGCGAGTTACAGAAAAATTAATAGCCTAAAAACTTTCTCAATGAAAAATTACTTATACATATCAAGTTTCATCACGATCAGTTGAGCGATGTGGAAGTTTATCACTTACCAACCAACCAACCAACCAACCAACAAATATCCATTTTTATGTATTAGATTACGACCGGAAAAACTGTTGCCTGGTGATTATTCGAGTGAAAACCAGATGCCGTAGTCTGTACTACAAACGCATAATTCTATGCAAAATGACTAATTCATTCGATTTTGATATTTTTATCAATATTTTTGAAAATTTGGCTTGTTATTTGGCTTTATATTTGTACTTGAATTTCCTGATATGAATCTTTTCAATTTCTCGGGCTATGAAGTAGCACCAAAAAGAAATAATCCCTGAAACTGAGCAGTGCGATGTTGTGGCATAGTTAATTTATTTTTATGTCTAATGTTTCTTGAGTGAATATTTTCATGCAGATTGTGTTTTTGTATTAAAAGGGGAGATTGGTAAAGGGTAATGAATTTATCAACAAAACAACCCAATTGATGAATCATATGGTTTTTCATATTGAGCCAGCGAGAGTTTTTAAAGGCTTCAGAAATTGAATCATACTTACGAAGTCCATAAATTAGGCGGCAATAGGCATTTTGCACTTTGAACCTCGTTAGTCCCTAGCACGCACAAGTTTCTCAACTTCTAAGAGTTGTCATTCGTATGGGAGCGACAGCTGATTAGGGCAAAAACAGATTTTAAACAGATTTTTTTGAAACAGATTGCCCATATATGAAGTCACAGCAGTTAAAATAGCTTAGCATCAAACTATCACAAAGCATTCTTTTTAGATGTTGACTCAAAATACAACGATTACAGTATAACAGTGTCAATGACATATAAGTTTTTCAATAAATTTTGATCATTCCTTTGCGTACTAGGCGACATTTTTGAGGTTAAGTGGAAGAGCAATTGAATATTGTTATAAGAAGGATTATTATAAGACGACATCATTAACAAAACGGTAATAACTCATTTATTGTTTGGTCGACAGTTCCGGAGATATTTAGGATTTTCCAAAACTCGAATGGAAATAGTTTCACTGGCATGGAACAATGATCCAGTAAAAAATCACAGAACTTCAGTTCTATTAGTCGCAAAATCCCAATTGTGCCGAAATGATACAATATTTATAACCATTTATCGAACTACCATGCAGTAGGTACTAATTAAATTATTTTATTCATAATATATTCAAAAAACTACATAGATAACAGTCATCATAAAATATCTATACCAGAGCGGTTTTATAATGGTTTGTATTTTTTTTGTACTTGTGAATATGATCTCGTTTTTTTTTCAGTCATGCAGTCCTAATAACTTTTTAATTTTTAGATCAACATCTACCACTGGTGGAAGCAGTTACCATCTATGTGAAGAATGCTCGACGACAACAAGTAGTAGTAGAAGAGTCTTTGGCCTCAGAGCAGTTAAGGGGTCTGTGGAACCACACACGATGGTTCCTCTGACCCAGTCACTTATTCAAACAATTTCATTCGCAAACTAACATCTTGAAACTTGTAATGTTTTACATACTGTCTGTAGCTGTTTGAATAATATTACTCACCACTCAATACGACTGGAAATTACAGAGACTTGAAGAGTTCAAAAAGGATTGTGAATTTTAAATTTTTGCCAACAGTTCAGAATCTGGAATAACCATGAATAATGCTCCACTGTTCATTCAAAAGGGATATGAATATTTATTGGTCAGAATATTTGCTCGTTTTTTTTAGTTACTTGATGTGTGACGTAAGATTAGTATTGATAAAAATGATGAATTTAATTCGACTTTTGACTTCGACTTCGACGAGTCAATTTTATGATAAGAAAAATTATGTTTTGTGCCACGAAATTATTTTAACACATTTCAAACTTTTGTTTAAGTTGTTTGAATGTTTCATATTGTTTTCCATATAATGCATATTTTCAATAGATATGTCTCTTTTCTGGTCGTGTAAGTTTGTTTATTTTAATATCCTACAGTTCTAAACACTTCATTATCACCTCCGGCAAGTTGTTTGAAAAAGTTTTATCTTTTCAAGCACACCTTACTGACAAATTTTGTAGCCAAAGAAAATGATTAATTTCTTCTACATCTATTTTCATTGTTATCATTTTTCGAACAGCAGTTTCTTACATATCAAATTGAAGAAACAGTTTGTGGTTGACCGGAAAGTTATTAAAAAGGAAAAACTTTTCATCTGAGAATTAAGTCAAAATAGTAGAGGTTTATAATTTCCAGAAATATTTATTAAAATAATCAATATTCAGAAAATAATAATCAGAATCAAAAAATGTTAATTAATGTTCGATACACATTTTTTTTTTTCATCCACAGTGACTTGATTGAAGAGAAAAACGTTTAGTTTTATACACATGTAGCCATAAAATTCTATAGATTTTCATGATTTGGAAAGAATAATCATTATATATGAATATTTTTTCAATTATGCAGGAACTTTGTAAAATTAAAGACAAGAGATATGTGTTCCCATAGAATATTATATTAGTCAGAATTCGAAATTAACATTTTCCAAGCTGAAAGCTTTCACAATCAATTTTGTCTATTTTTCATGATTCTACTTCAAATTTTATTCAAACTTGATTATTGGTGGTAATTAAACAAGTTTTGAAGGACAAGATCTTCAATTTTCCATCGGCAATATTTATAGTACCTAATAATTCGCGATTTCATAGCAGGAACATACAATCTGAACATGTCATATCAAGTACCAAATCAGGTTTTATCGAAAGTTGAGTGTAGTAGTAATTGTCTTGAAGAGAATAAAGCAATAGATAAAAAAATCAGCGAAAGCGGAATTGTTTGTCCTGACATTATTACATTCGGTTCGAAAACATTTATCTTTTTGGAGACAACCGATTCCTGGGTTTTTGTGGCATTGAACTGAACCTGGTTACTCATCGAAACACATCTGTATCTTCCATCATTTTTCGAATAGAGTTCTGTGAATCTCAGGATCGGTAGATATACTGTCGACAAATCTAAATCTTGTATGTGCTTGATATCAGTGACATACACTGCTCGCCAGGGGAGATGGAATACCCCAGTTTTGCGAGAAATGATATTAAGTGACAATAATTAAAACTCATTTTTAAATAAAATAATATCATTGTTATATGTTCAAGTTGTTATTCACAACTGATAATTGAAATTAAAATTAATTAAAATTCAAATTGAACTAATTTCCACAAATTAATGAAAAACAAATATTTCTTTGGAGGAAATGTAAATAACAATCTCAACACGTAGAGTGTTTACGCCTAATATATCACGAAACCAATTGAAATGGTTCATATAAACCCACATTAACTTCTAAAATATAGTTACTGGTACAACAAACAAATTGGGAAAGTATATTGATTGAATCCTTTGATCCACCACAGCCATTTCAAAAAGGCTTTAACAGCAAAAGTGAGGTTAGCCCTAACACCACGCGAGTCTAGTCTATTTCTGAAACAACTCCATTTACTTAAGTGCGTTCGACGGTAAAACACAGATTTGCATTTTTGCTCTTCTTCACGTGCTGAGAGAAATATTTGAAATGACTTACAAACAAGAACAGGCAGACCTACAGTGTTTATGGCAAAACAATGTGTCTGAATATGAACCACTTTCGGGAAGTAGTGATTCCTCATCATCTAATCCAGTACGTTCAAACACGAAGAAGAAGGTAATTGGAAGTGACATGGCTCAAAACACCTAAGAAATAGGCAACGAACAGAAAAGATTTATAACGACTATGGAAGATCTTTCTATCTGCAACTTTTTTGAAATGTTTATTACCGATGAGATACTTGACATATTTTTGAAGAGACAAATAGAAGACCAAAGAATAAGACCAAAAATAAAAAATAGAATAATACAGACAAAAACAAATGGAATGGAACGTATGTAAAGTTCTGACCCGCAATAGATTCCAATCATTATTGAAAACATGGCAAATTTCTGTCAGTACAAAAAAAATTATTTTGGTAGGTTATCGTAGATGAAAATCCAAAACTATACCAAGTTAGTACGTTTGCATAGATGAAACTTCAGTACCGTTTCAAAAAAAATTAAACTTGAACAATACATCAGTAATGAAAGACCAATATTTGGAATCAAACTTCACAAGCCATATCTTAAGGAAAGGTATTTGTACTCGTAGGATCGGAAAGTATATTTTGAACAAGACAGAGACAGCGAACAAACTGAAACAATATCTACTCAAGTTTTCATCAATTTGACTCATGAATTGGTCTCAAAGGCCGCACCATATGCGTTTATAGTTTTCATACATACAATAGTTGAATTGGCACAGAAATTATTAGCCGAAGAACCTCACCTAATCGGAATGCGGAGAAAAGTGGTAGGATGAAAGTGACAACAGTATGCTGATTACTAAATTCGTTACAGAAATGTTTACTATTTGAAAACGGATGGAAAAAAAGAAGCACCTAAATCCATTTTGAAATACAATAAGCATGAAAGTTTCTAAGTTCGCTTTTGAATAGTTTTCTATGTTCAGACCAAATGAAAGCAAATGATAATTATTTGACCCGTGGTTTGAAGTGGTATCACAACCTAACTATAGAGTTCGTTGCCGGTGCTGTTAAGGTAAATACGTATTGGATTTATGATGCACTGTCTGGAACCTTTGGTGTAGTAATAATTATTGCTGGAGTTTTTTCCCAACACCAAACGGTTATTTCAACACCTTCATAATAAGGAAGAAGAAATTTAAGAAAAGAATGAACGAAATTTCGACATTAATAAACGATAAAAACTAAGATAAATATATCTCAGTTCGATACCACCAATACTCGAAGAACTTTGGAAAGATTTTCAAGGAACGAGGTATGAAGGTGAATTTTAAAACAAGTCATACACTACAGACCCTTTTAGGAAGTCCAAAAGACTTTCTAAATTAGATAGATTAGATTAGAGATAT
>WOGP01002122.1:0-15143 GCA_015342065.1 Leptinotarsa undecemlineata
CAGGGTCAAAAAGGGATTATTATAATGACATGGCACCTCGGAACTAAGTGTTAATCCTTTTTTGAGAAATCATGCTCAAGTATATGAACCCAAATTGCATATTAAATAAGTTTACAAGAACCACTAAAATTAATCTTAATCTTTTTTTAAGAAATTTTACTTACCTAAATACATGTAGGTACTTAATTTTAGACCAAATTACTTCCCAAAAATGGCCTTTTATTATTATCTATGTCTGTAATTTTTAATTTACTTTAATTATTAAGTTTAATAATCCTAAGATTTGCCTACGCCCATGGACGACAACGAAATTCAGGCAAATCTTATGAAACTTCAGGATTTATTACTCTACACTCTTTTGAAATAGACTATAGTATATATCTGACATTTCCATTATTGTCAATAACATATTTGTTAATTAATTTTTATTTCAGGTCATAATAATTTATTTATGAATGAACTGACCTGTAACTTGATGAAAATTAATTACACTATCCATGATAACAATTACACACTTTCAACAAACATTTAAATTTATAGACGTGTTTCGCTAACACAGTAGCTTCCTTATAAATTGTAATAAGTAAATTGGAAGTTTTACTTCAGTTATGTGGTCCAAAGCACACTAGCTTTCTATTTTTTGTATAATTCAATGTTTATATACAAGCTTTTTTCAGTTTGTGTCTGAAAGTTACTTCTTTCAGAAACATTTTGAAATGAATTGTTTTTTTCCTTTCTTTGGAAGATACCCACATTTTTTATAGAGATGGAGAAGTAGATAGCCAAAACCTTTCTTAGCTAAAAATTATACCTGTTTCAATTCGAGTAAGAAATATATTTTTCAAAAGTTCGTCACTTTATAACAAAATGAGAATAGTCATAAACTCAAATAACTTTATGTCATACTAAAATTTTTAAGAAGTTTGGTAAAGCAGTGGTTTTACTGTGCTTGTCAATCAATGATTGTTGTTCAGGTCACACCAACTGCAGTTTTTTAATCTCTTCTTTTTCCAACCTTTACATTTTTTTCTTGTTATGAAATTTAATATTACCATTATTTGAGATTTCATAGAATCATATACTTTCATCTTTTGGGAATTCATTACATCCATGTTTCTAGTCTACAAACAAACCCATGTACCTACTTTCATGAATAATGGCCAAATGTTGAGATCAGTGTTCATTTCCTATACTACAAATGAAAAGCATAATGGAAGCGTATTCCAATGTCATGCATCTAGAGATTTCTAGAAGTTTCCAAATCTTCAAAACATTAACAATTTTAGTTATGAAATTCCAAAATATGAATACACATTCTTCTAGGTATTTCATTTGATAATAAAAATGTTTTGACATTCTAGTTGTAAAAAATATGTGAACTTCAACTTTTTCGTCTTCTTCATTCTTAATTTGTTATTCACTTCTTTCACTATTGATTTTGTCAAACAACAACACTGAACAAGGCTAAAATTTCTGAATACAGTTTTACTTTGTCCAAAAAATTTTATAATACAATCTAGTCACGTTTTTCTCTTACTGCTACTTCTTCTTAAAGGTACTTGTACAGGGGGTACAGATAAAAGTTTCTCCCTTACTGCCCATCTCAAATCAGAATGATGATCTTGTCCTGGAAACTTGATTTTTTTCCATTCTTCTTTGTATTGATGATATAAAGCCACTGGATCACATCTGTTTATGGACTTAGCTGAACCTACTCGGATAACTGAAAAGACAAAAAGTTAAATTAACTTCTGCTAATAATTTTTTTTGTTAGAAGAGAAGATCACATTTACCAAATCAGGAGCTCAAAGGAAAACAAGATAACCACAATTGAAGATCATAAAAAAAATGTAGTTTAAAAGGATTTGCATTAACTACACCTGCAAATATTTATCACAATATCTTATTGTAACATTCTCAGCTTTTGTAATTTTTTTTAGATAAATAATTCAATATGTCAAGAGCGTATTGGATAGTTTATCCCATTATTTATATATTATATATGGTATTTACCCATTTCAAATGTTTCAACAAAATGACAAAGTTTTGTTTCTTCAAAATAACGCTTTTTTGGCATCATGTTTTAAGGAATATCTTTACTTCACCAAAGTTTTTGTTGTTGCTTGTTGGCCATATTAGAGGAGGTCTAAGTCAAAAAATGGAAGCTATGTTTTTCCAATTATTTTCTTCACTTTGAAAATGAAAATACAAATCTACAAACCTGATTTCCCTGATTTCTTGAGTTTAATAGGAGCAGAACTAATAGTTTCTTTTGAAGTAGGATTAGTGTTTTGAATGCTTGAAACTTCAGTTTCAACCGCGTTTTTGGGCAAATCTGTATTGGTCTCTTCATTTTTGTTAAGTACTGGCTCATTGTCAACTGATTCCGTGTAAACTGGTTCACTGACAAACTCATTTTCAATTGTGTTAACATGTATACAATGATCATGTAACTTTTTCGAACTTCTTGCTTGTCCTATGTGAACTGATATTTGCTTCCCCTTTCGACTTTCTATTCTAGCCTTGGATGCTATTGTATTATGGTCATGAAGAGCATGAAATATATCATACTCTGGAATCTTCTTATTATATTCTGCTGTGTCTTGGTTATTCTGAAAATCGCCAGAAAAGTTTCGAGCAAATAACGGGCTGTCTTCACACCTGGATTCATATTTTATGAGTTTCTTAAGATCTGAAAACATCTGTATCAAATGACATTTTTAAATGTTTGTTTTATTTACCTTTTATAAATTCTTTCAATTGTTGAGCAGTTATGTTAACATAACCTAATTCATTCAAATAACATAACACTTCCCGGGGATTTAACTCCTGGGACATAATGATAATAGATAATATACTAAAAATCTAAATCTATATATAAATCTACAATACAAAAAAATAAGTACATAACCAAAACTGCCAAAAATCAATTTTCTTCTTCTTCTCCTTACTTTGGCCTTTCACCTAAATGAGGCAGGTTCGTATACGAACTCTGGAAATGCTCGTAATAATTTTGACATTGACAGTTCGGACTTCGAAATAAACTCTCAACATGATTGTAAAAAAAGCAGATGCGCCACTGGAATCAATGAAGTCGTCCCGTGGCACTAAATAATTTTTATTGTTGTTTTATAATTTCTTATAATTTCATGATTTGCACTTTACTATATTAATTCAACCTACACAAGATACAATTGAAATTCAGAAATCAGTTAAAAATTAGGAATATGGAATGTTCCTCAATTTGGGTTATTACAGCAAATGAGAGTTTGAACAAAATAAAGTTGAGTTCAATTCATGAGTTTTTGAAATTCACTTCGAAAAGTATTCAAATTGATGTTTCAAATGTTGGGTTTTACATATTCACATATTGGCAACAACGCCTAGAATGCTAGATCGGAGTTCAGGTTAGTAGTTTGCTGAAAGAAGAAGAATCATGTCAATAGTGTCAAATTGAGGCAAAATATAAGTTATAGTTCAATACCACCTCCACAAGCCACATAAATAACAGTTGTTTTGTTATTTATTTATTCAGAGGAAGATAGGTTAAGTGCACAAAATGTCATATGTCACAGAATGTCTAGGAACTCGGAACATAAGTAAACAGAACAGCACGCCTCTGAAATATGTCATCTTTTATTGTCTCATTCAGGTAAAAGATTCATTGCTTTATTAGCTATAACCGATGTTGCCAAATGATGAAATAGAAACGAATCCCTTTAAATATTGAATGCATGTTTTCATTCCTCTTTTTTGAAGTATTTAAATAATTTTTCGAACAAAAAGGTTGAAATGTTGAGTTTAAAATGCGTTGTTTTAGAGCTCTTTTATGAAAACTACTTGATTTTAGTCAGCAGGCACATTCCCCATTCTGCTCTGTTTAAAATCTCTCTTTTTCCTTTAATCAGCTGTTGCTCCCCTACGAACAACTCCCAAAAGTCGAAAATTGTGCGAGGTTTTACCTCCTAACGTGTGATTTCCAATACGATTTGGACGAGAGGAAGTGAAAATCGATCGTCTGACCTCGCGGTTTGAACCACACAACGCAACGGTCTAACAAAAAAACAAACAGAAAAAACCAACATGAATGATACTGCAATCATGGAAAACCAAATGTGCAGGGAATTTACAATTCTGAGATTACCCATCCAGGGTATTTCTTATCAAAGGCAGCAAGAGTCTTGTAACCCGAGGACAAAGTTTTTATTACAGGCAACCCTGTTTTTAAAAGAGAACTGGTCATAAGCGTCAACTTGGAAGCTGGAATCAACCTTGACAGTTGTAATTGTAAACAAAGAGTACATCAAATACAAAAATATACAGTAATACAGTAAAAAATTACTTCTTTATGGAATCTTCGAAGAAGTGTTTTTCAAAGAAAAAATTAATGAAATGAAATAAAATTTGAGAGATTATATAAAAAAAAAATCTTTTTGACTTGATCAATTGCTCCACAGTAGTCCTATATTGCTGGACTCTATGGTTACAGAATTTTTTTCAAATTATTGAGACTTAAGTCTCAAGTAGGTACACCTACTTATGAACCAGCCTACATTCAAGTATTAATTGCAAAAAAGTCATTATATAAATAAAAATAATGGATAAGTATGAAGTTATCCGAACTTTGGGAGAAGGTTCATTTGGAAGGGTTTATAAGGCAAAACAGCTATCAGATAACACATTTGTTGCACTAAAAGTAATAAGTAAGGTGAGGTATTTATAATCCCAACTCGTATTTTTTTTACAAGGGTCTTGATTTTAGAGAGGGAGATCTGCCAAAGAGTTGAAGGGATTCCGAAGAGAATGTGAAATTCAAAGGCATCTGCATCATCCAAATGTTATCAGGATGTTGGACTCATTTGAAACTGAAAATGAGGTAAATGCCAAGTTGAACTTCATACATTATTTGAGATGACTTTCATTTTACAAACATATTTTTCAGATGGTAGTGATTACTGAGTTTGCTCAAAAGACCCTATCTAGCGAGTTTGCAAAAACAGGCTTTCTCACTGAGGATCGAGTTCAGAAAATTGTTTGGGATCTTGTGTCCGCTTTGTATTATTTACATTCTAATAGAATTTTACATAGGTAAGAAAATCAAATTCACAGAGAGATATCTAGTAAAGCAATGAAAATATTGGGTTTTATATGCACATAAAGATAGTGTGCATTAGTAAGATAACTTATGGAGTATTGTAGTTGTGTGAGGTCACCATCATACAACCCTTCATAATTATAACATGGAGAAAGATGATATTTTATTATGAAGGCATTACCTTATATTAGAAATTGTTATTAATGGAATCAAGACTTTGTTAGATCCCATTAATATTATTGAGGAGACTCTTAGAAATATTGATTTGTAAACTACAAATGTATTAACATTTTGTTTCCTTGACATTCATGTACATCTTGTATTAAAATCAATTTTTTGTACTTATTTTCCACAAACTACATCTAACGATTTGATCTTCATAAACTTCTCAAATCTTTGGATGTAGTTTGTGAAATTAGTCTGGATCTTCATCAAGTAATGGCCAAAAATTAGAAAAATATTTGTACTTAATAAAAAGTTACTATTTATTGTACCTGCCATTTTATAATTACATTTTATAACAAAGACAATTGGACATTAAACCGGAATAGCAAAAGTACATAAGTGAATATCAATTACCTAATTATTGGTAATAATCATCAGTTTCTTCATAGTAGGGTAACATATTTAACGTAAAATGAATCAATAACGAGGCTATTCTTGTTCAATAGGTACAAGCCTTTTTTTTTAAATAATTTTGATGTTCTTTGTTTCTGTCAAACATGGACATTTCACCAGAAGTAAATACTTATTGCCATTTATTTTAAAAACGGTTTGGAATTTGAACCACTGAAATTAATGTGTTCTTGAAATTTATCAAGAAAAAATTAACTATAGCTCATCCGTGTGGATCAAAAGTGATCTCATCAGTTTTTGGAAAAAAACTAAATCTTTCCCAGATAAAATATCCCCAAACAAGGAAATTTTAATTATGTGGTATTTATTCACTAGAAAATGATAAATATCTGTTGAACCTGACTTATAATCTACACCAGCAGATAAAAGATTTTACTAGGATAACAACTGATGCTGCCAACTACGGAAGTCAACTATATCAAAAATAGTTACTAATGGAAACAATAGAATTTGATCTAATTCATATTTTGAAGACAGTCTTAGAAATATTGATTTGTAAAGTTACTTCTTTGCATGATGTACACATCTTTTTTGAAATTGATAGCTTCCTTTATTTCTTTAGAAGATTCCCACATGTTTTTGTATAAAAATGGAAAAGTAGAAAGCCAAAACTTTTGTTTCCCACTGATGTGATGTGTTACATTTAGTGAAACATTATTATTAATAGTTATGCATCAGTTTTTCCCATCACAGAAAAATTTGAGGAACCAAGAATAAAATACAGTAAATCCAACACAGTATTGAAAAACCAGTTGATAATGTTGAATGAAGTATCTAGAGATGGTCTCTCTATGAGGTAACATATACATATGAAATGAAAACATGTTATAGATTAGCAAAATCATGAATGCAAAAATGGCATGGTCACTCAGAATCCTAAAATTTCAATTAGATTTTTATTTCATTTATTTATTTGAAAATAGGAAATCCTAATATAAATACAAGACCAAAAAGGTAAAAATGGTATACAAAAAATATTAAAATAGTATAAAAATTCTTCTAACAATAAAATACGTTAAAATAATATATAAATAAAAAAAAGTAAAAAGCTAGAAATAGAAATGTGTTCCAGAGAATATTGTCCCATAACACAAAACAAATCAGGAGTATTCAGAATAGTTAGTTCCATATTACAATTATACTAAGGCATAAAAACAATTATTCGAGTGGGTAGGTAATGAAATATTCAACATATCACAATGCAACACGATGTAACACAATGTATACAGAACAGATAATAGCTCGAACCAATAAAACAATTCGATGATGTGAAACATAAAAATTGGTAATTGGTTAAAATCATTCAATCCTCTGAAAAACAACGATTTCATAGATTGCTTTTTTCTTGTCCGGGAAATGTAGAATTGATTGGTGGTTCTTGTGTTGTACTCATGAATTTGATTATTACGTACGTTATGAAAAAATCAAAATATGTTGGCAATAAATTTCTGGTTATTTTATAGATAAATATCATACTTGAGTAATAGTCTATCTGCCACATTATACCACTTGAGGGCACTCAGCATGCATTGAATGGGAGTGTATCTATTACATTTTAAGATTCTTAAACCTTGATTTTGCAATTTCTGTAACTTTTGTATATTGTTTTTATCTAAAAGATAAAGCACAGTGGAACAATAATTAAAATGGGGCTGTATAATGGTTCTGTATACTGTTATTTTTGAAAACATGGAAACTAGACGGCACTTTTTGAAATATTTGTAAAATCTGTTTAAAATCTGTTTTTCCGTTAATCAGCTTTCGGCTTTTCCGGAAATGACAAAAACTTTTGATTTTCAAATAGGACAACCTATATATCATCACAAGAACGGTTAGGGAAGATCATGAGGAATCCAACGATACCAGGTTTGATGGTGTTATCTCTAATGACTACGGAAATATCGCCACTTATTTTATCCATAAATTCAATGAGTGGGAGAGAGAGAGAGAAAGAGAGAGAGAGAGAGAGAGAGTTGGATGGACTCTCCACAAAAAGTTTATTTCCTTATACGAGGAAATGAGCAAATTTCGGATATGCGGTTGGTTACCTCGTTCACAGGCAGATGGGGCGATGACAAACCTGGTGTTTGTTGTTCGCTTCAGCCTAGTTCAAGGAATGATACTTTGAAGGAATTCGATTTTCAATTATCGGAAATCATCGATTTTATGTTGACGAGTTACCAAACAGACCGAAGACGGTCTGCAAGTGTGTTCCAATAATTGAAAACCTATTGCGGCAGTTGTATCGCCAACAGCATATGCAGGAATAACTTCAGTGACGAATCCTGTCGGATATAATCCAACGCTCTTCGTGGTTTTAGCCAGGGGAGTAGTTGTTTTTTGATAGATATCAGTCCATTAACCTACAGTATGAGAAGTTGAGACTGAACAGAACAAATCGTTCCTTAAGATAACTTCGATAAGGTTTTACCTGCAAAAGAGTCAAGACAGAATTAAAAAATCATTTCATGCATAAATTCGAACACGTTTCCATGTTTTCATGTCGCAGTGTTCAAAATGGAAATCATTTCAACACGTTATTCAAAATTTTTTCTACCGAAGCTTGAATTTTGCTATTAATTATGGAGAAAGTCGACCTTTTCATAAATAAGTCGCTTGGGTTAAATACACTTCAGTCCATATGCCCTGAATATATATGAACAGATGAATAGAATAGCAAACTGTATTATTTTTGCGTATGCCTCGGGTGTGAAAAAATTATAATTTTGTTTTCATTTTCCAGGTATGAATGTTCAGTTCTCAAGTCCATGAAAGAGTACATTATTGCAACGATCCAAAGGGCCTTTGAAGTGCCTGTAGAATTAGCCGATGGCCTGTTTGCTGAATTAATGCAGTGTGTGGAGAATAAACATTTAGTAAGTTCGAATGAATATCTAATACGGGCAGTATTTCTAGTACAATAATTGAAATGCATATTTGCATTTCGATGTAGTTCAAAATTCGCCACACTCATAATACCGTCCGCTAAATGGCTGAAAAGTTTTGTTAAGAAACGTATCCAAATGAATCAAAATATGTTGACCAAAAAGTATAAAACCAAAACGTTTTTGATAATTAGTGTCTGTTTGCTGTTTGAATATAAAAACTGCGTTGAAAACTGTTGAAACTTCCTAATTTTCCTCAATTTCATCAAATACATATTTATCTATTAATATCCGACTCTAATGATGTCTTACTCCTAAAAAATCTGAAGCAATCAAAATTTTAAAGTACAACTGCAAAAATATAAACGTATAATAAGAGAATTGATTAACTTGCTAAAAAATCCTATTCCAAATTCTTCACTGTCGAATAAAAGCTATTGTTAGGTTTTTTCCCGTGGGTTGACCAATAATTGACTACACTGAATAATCAAACTTAACTTTATTTCACTTTAAATACAACAAACACTTCAACTGAAACTTCAACTATTATTTGAATGTCTATCGCCTTACTAGATCACTTCACGTACCGCACTGGAACGTCCACTTGACTGACTCGATATCCTCGTGGCTAGCATTTAAATATCGAAATCCAATGTCATAGAAATTTCGTCTAAGTTCCGTCGAAATCGGTAACATTATTCTCGCTGCTTCTAGAGTGGCGGGAAATCATCGTACATTCACGCGCTTTTAGCTACGTCACGTTTGGTTTATGGTTACCAGTGGCGGCCGGCGTTATTTTCTTTGGGGAATGATTTACAATACAATTGATGGTACCGCTTGTGAGATCGCTTTTATAAAAGTGTCTATTGTAAAAGATATAACCGGCCAGACATTCTTTCTAATGAAAAAAAATTTGAAGGCTCTCTGAAAGGAAAACAATGAAGAAACTCATTATTATTTGCGATTTCTGAGCAAGTACTACCTCAATTGATGAAGAAAAAACATCGGGTGAACTCAACAACTCTTATATACCTATTAAAATAATTGTGGAGAGAAAAAAAGGAAGTTTACATTGTTATTCAAAAGTCAAATATCATCAGAATTTTATATGGAAACATTTCTAATGCATTTGATAGGATAGGTTCAATAAGAATAAGTAGTAAAAGGTGAAACTCTGGCGTAGAAATAATCCAAAAACAAGCACTTTTTCCAATGACCAATCAAGTTGGCGTTTCGGATGAAGTTTTTTTCATCTCCTGAAGATGCCGGTTGGTGTACGCGCATCGAAAAGAGTAGTGCATTTCTGGTGATTCGGAAAAGTGCTTGTTTTTAGGTGAATAGGTATTCAATGCTACACAGCAACCTTCGAAGGTTTATTGTGCCTCACTACAATTTCAAACTCCACCAAATACGTCACACTTCTTACTGATGCCAATTAGTTCATTCAACGAATGAGCTTGCAGGTGATTGCAAAAGAGAACCTCTGCGAAAAATTGAAAACCTAGATGAAATCAGAGCCCGAAGATAAATCATTTGCAGTCCAACACCAGACAGAGCTGTGTTTTGATTCGCCATTGCATTCATTCGTAGTACCAAGCTAAATCACTAAAGCATTGCTGGACCCAAGGAGCCTAAAATCATTTGCGATCCAACACCAGTCAGAGCTGTGTTTTGATTCGCCATTGCTCTCATCAGTAGTGCCAAGCTGAATCACTAAAGCATTGCTGGACCCAAGGAGCCTAAGATCATTTCCAGTCCAACACCAGACAGAGCTGTGTTTTGATTCGCCATTGATCTCATCAGTAGAGCTTAGCTGAATCACTAAAGCATTGATGGGTCCAAGGAGCCTAAGAAAGTTCGAGAATTGAGTCTCCTGTCGATCTTATAGGTGTCGTCTTCGTAAGAGAAGATATTATCACCTTTACTTACTCATGCTTGTCCCTTCAAGGACATTCAAGTTCAGCAACGCATTCGAAGGGCTGATCAAAAATCAGCGCTGCTGAATGTTGAATTGCGAATGCTTTTTCTTTGAGCTCTGCTTTCATCTAGTTCTTTTGCAGTGGAAGTTACAGTGAACTACAAAAGACGAATCTTGTTCGACGATCAATATCAAAGATTGGTGTTACAGGACTGCCTTGAAGAGCCTTGTTTATCTTTGAGTTTCATGGATTTAGTTTTCTGTCATGCCCATTGAGAGCGTCTTCGTAAGGGGAGATCCACCCCATGGTACGAGTATCATCTTACAAACGCATACGGCACACATAATCTTCTAAAATTTCAAATA
Source organism: Leptinotarsa undecemlineata (assembly GCA_015342065.1). Classification (NCBI taxonomy): domain Eukaryota; kingdom Metazoa; phylum Arthropoda; class Insecta; order Coleoptera; family Chrysomelidae; genus Leptinotarsa; species Leptinotarsa undecemlineata. Next base: position 10,901 of record WOGP01002122.1, read on the forward strand.
TCTTCATATGTTGATTCAGACAACATATCAGACAATGTATATTATGTCCTAACAATTATTTTTTGGCATTTTTCGACGGATATATAAATTCCTTGGATTTGGGAATCTTGGTAGATTTTGCCCGAAGGATAAAACTCTTTCAGGAGGCCAGAGCAAATTGAATACCTGTCAACAAACTTTGATGAATGAAAGCAATAAGGGAAAGGGCTTATGCTGTTCCATATTGCTTATATAATGGGCTCATTCAGGATAATATAGTTTTTTATTGAAAATTATATATTATAAAAGTAAATCATCTCCCAAGTATCCCACAAAATTTTCCGGTTTTTATGTCAATTAACAACTGAGCAAGAGCAATTGAAAATGTGATATAGCCCGCGGTACATGAGCTTCGAGCGGTGGCAACCGGGCCTGTAGTTGGAGATTATGAATCGCTGCCATCGTCGGATAATGTTTCATTTGGTGACTGGTTTGAAAACACCAAGTGTTGAATATTCAAGCAATTGATACACTACAGTAAACAACACACAACTTGCTTTCTACGGCTTCAGTGAACGTAAGTATTTCGCTTATCCGCCAGAACTGGCGGCTGATGTGACGTCAAGTTCGACCACGCCCCGTTTCGGTGAACGCCACATTCAACTATTAATTTGAAGGGGAAGATAAAGAGTGAGAATTCAGATTTTTTGCAGATGTTCTACTTGAAACATGAACTTTCAAATAATGAAATGAAAAAAAAAATTGGTAAATGAGCGCATTATAGAAACCAAATTGGTAAGTTGTTGTAGAAGGATCATGTGATCAAGTCAATCAAATGCTTTAGCAAAATCTGTATATATCACATCAACTTGACCACGATTATCTAAGACATCAGTAACATTTTGGGTCAATACAATTAAATTTGTTAAGATGGATCTGTTTGACACAAATTCATGTTGTTGAGGAGATATGACATTACGAACTGAGGAATGTACGCGATTATAGATGACAATTTCGAGAAGTTTAGCAAAGTTTGATAGGATTAAGATAGGACGATAATTCCGAACATGAAGATAGCAGCAGCTTATGAATTTCGTTGTTCACCTGTTAACAGACCTTTAAATATACTGCACTTACTGGCACTGAACAAACCACAAGTAATAGACGCTATGATGAAGTTCCTGAATGATTGTAACCTGAAGATGTAGAGGAGATTTCATGTGAATTCTATGATCACATGTTCCCATCATTAAAATCCTTTCTTTCCTTTCGTCCGACGGCCAAAAAAAAAAAAAAAAGTTAACAGTAACTCACCAAAGTTTCAACCTTTTTGGACGCGCAGTTGTTATGTAACGGTTGTTTGACTGAGTTGATGTGAGTGTATATATGAAAATGGACAGAATCGAGTATCGAGCTGTCATTAAATATTAAGACGCCTACGCAAATCAAAGATGAGTTAGATTCTGTGTATGGGGACTCGCATATCCCATCATTTACCACAGTGAAATTTTGGGCAGCTGAATTTAAACGTGGGCGTAAGAGCTTGGGAGACTATGAACGTTCGGGACGTCCAAAAACTGCAACATATCAAAAGAAGGTGTTTGTTATATATTAAATCAACATTTAGGCATGAGAAATATGTCCGCGCGTTGGGTGCCGCGTTTGCTCACGTTAGACCAAAAACGTATTTGTATGAACATTTCCAACGCTCTGTTGGTGCAGTTTAGGCACAATAAATCCGAGTTTTGGCGCCGATTAGTTACTGTACATGAAACTTGGATACACCATTATGCGCCCGAAACAAAAATACAGTCCAAACAGTGGACTGCAAAGGGGAAACTGGCTACAAAAAAAAAAACAAAACTGTGTTTTCGACTGAGAAAGTGGGATGGTCATGGAGTTATTTTAATCGAGTATCTTCAAAAAGAAAAAACCATTACAGGAGCATACTACGCATCATTGCTTGACAAGCTGAAGACAGAACTTGCGGAAAAACTACCAAATTTGCATAAAGAAAAATTATGTTTCACCAAGATAACGCACCGTCTCACACCTAAGCAGTTGCCATGGCGAAAATTCACGAATTACGGTTTGAATTGCTTAACCATCCGCCTTACTCACCAGATCTAGCCCCAAGCGATTCCTTCTTTGTTCCCTTAAATGAAAATTGCGTTCGAAGGACAGAGGTTTTCGTCAAATGAAGAGCAATCACTTTCGTGAACAGTTATTTTGCAGAGAAAAATGCCGTTTACTATTTGGACGAGTTACAGAGATGGGGGTATCGCTGGGAGAAGTTTGTAGAGTTGAAATGAGACTTTGTTGAAAAATAAAAAAATAATCTGAAAAAATGTCTTGTATCTTTGTTAGGTCGGAAACTTTTCAGCAACACACCTGAAGAAGTTACTGCAGAGCGAAACACGTGTTCCGTTTTTGTAAAACGGTTTAGTGAAAATCACACTATAACGTGTTTTTTGAATACGTTATGAATTTTCATCAAGGATTGCCCGATTCCGTCACATGTTTTTGTTTTAGCCAAAAAATAATGATGAAAATAACGGTGTCAAAAGATTATATACTCAGGAGAAACTCTATGTTCGTTAAGGGCTCATTACTATCAGCTTTTCAAAGCGCTACCGGAACAGTCCGAAAAATCAACCAATCATTTGGCAATGATAGTGTTAATGAACTCACTGTTTGTCGTTGGTTTCCAAAATTTGGTTCCGCAGATTTAAGCCAAGAAAATGAGCCCTAAAGTGTTAGATCTACAGTAATCTGGGACGATCTGAGGACCTTGGTAGAGAATGGTAGAAGATTTGGGCGCCAGCGGTTTTTAGTGGAAAGGTAAAAATGCTCGAAAAGTGGGTGCCCCACAATTTAAAGGATAGACATAAATTGTCACTTTTCGAAGTCTGTTCTTCATTGCTTTTGTGCCACCAAAACGATCCTTTCTTTGATCAGATCGTCACGTGTGGTGGAAAGTGAATCCTCTATGACAACAGATATTCAGGAGTGAGGTTGGACACCAATTATCCAACCTAGGCACTTCCCCAACCGACTACCATTTTTTCAAGCAATTTGATAACTTCCTCACCAGTAGAACCTTCGCCAATCAGGACCGGACAAAAACGGCCTTCGTCGACTCTAGAATCCGGAGCAGCCTATTTTTATGCTGACGGAACGAATCTACTTACATTATGTTGGCAATAGTGCAATTAAATTGAATATGTATTTACTGAGATATTACAGTTTAAAGTAGACGCATAAAAACGGTAAAAACTTTTGAATCAACCTAATACTCTAATAACACTAGCTAGTAAGTTGATGGGAATTTTTAATCTGGCCTACATATGTATTCATGGCATTGCTTATTTACTTCAATCACAGGGGAATAAGAAATCACCAGTCGGTCATCTCGGTTTTTGTGAACGTGTATACTTACCACTAACACATCTGTCAATCAAGTGAGTTATGTCACAGTCCGACATGAATTCGTTGGAACGCTCTGAAGAAGACGTCGATGAACTTGAACTACTCTCTTCCTCATCATCATCATCGTCATCACTGTCTGAATCAGAACTGTCACTGGAACTAGAAGAAGAGCTGGAACCGCTGCTAGAATCATCTACCGAGGTCTGAAAAATTTTAAATGAAAGAGGATAAATTGCGTAACAGTACCATTTGAAAAAAACACACTTTTTAAAATTATTGGTTGTGGTAATTATGTTTGATGTTTCTTTTACTTATTTTATATTTTTCCACCAGTAAAAATTTATCATTATCATGAATTTACAAGTAACTTTTGATGGTATACACAGTTTTCACGATGAAAATTTAAACAAAAACAGTCTGTGATGAAAAATAAAAAAAATCCACCATTGAATACAAAGAACAAATAAATTTACATGATCATTCAACAAATCAGTTTAATCTGTTAACAAAGAAAATCTCAAATCTGAATTTTCCAGAAAATCTTTATTTTATAAAGGATTAATTGAACGTAATGTATTACCAAATGACGTTAAATAATTTTAGAACACAGAAAAATTCAAAATAGCATTATTAAACGATTTATTTTATTGATTTATATAATCATATTTGTTTTTTTTTGTTATTAATTTGACTAATTCTGAAATAGCTTCCTTTGAAATTATATATTTATATATGAATATTTCTTGTATAAATTATTCTCTGTATGAACCATTGTAGTTTCTTGGGAATAAATAAATGTATATTATGAAATGTCCATTTATCATGATGAAAAATA
>WOGP01002123.1:0-17358 GCA_015342065.1 Leptinotarsa undecemlineata
TTGTACTAAAAATCGTAAAAGTTCCCTTAAAAATCAAAAACGCGCTAGAAAACAAAAATGTTTGTATGAATATGTTCTACATGGGCTAGTGTATCACCCCCTTAAAGGTTTGCATCCAGCTACCAAACACTCTGTATATTAATGTGAAAATAAGTACATTTGTGTTTTTGTGATTTTTTTGCAGTAAAAATGAATTTCAATGAGAGCTCAAACTGTCACGTGAACTCTTAGATTATTAAAAGAATGAAAGTGATATTATGTAAAATTAATATCGTTGAATCGTGTAAAATTTTCTGATCGCAGGTATAAACGTGATTTTAATATTGACCGTGAGCGTTATTTCATGCAAATATTTGTGAAGGGGACAGAGCTCAATCGAAAAGGAAATAGATGTCTGATGGACTTAATTTAGTAGTGTGGACCTGCAGCTTCGCACTTAATTCGTTTCAGAGTCGCCCGTCAGGGACGGATTTTTATTGATTATTGTGTTCTCTGATGAAACTAAACAGTTCACCCAATTATTATGTATTTCGTGAACAACGTGTAATGTGTCCTTTACTGATTAGATTTCAGAAGTAGATGTTTTCGGGTTTTCAATCACCCACAATCTGGAAGACGAATAAATCCAAGTGAATCTGTACAAGTGTCGAAGATTAAAGTGAATGCTCTCAGCTATGCGTAAATGCTTGATGTAAACCAGAGTATTCATTTGTTTTTCAGATAGGGGAAATTTAAAAATCCACAAAACATCAGAAGACACTCACTCTTTCAGAAAAACAGTCTTTCAAAGGGAATCATTTGTTCATCGAAATGGGAAATTCGAATGAATAGTCCAATATTTTGACAATAAATACTGTAATATGTATATTTTACAGATATCAGGGTTATCTCTTTGCAATGAGAAGTTGCAATAGAATTTACAATCCTAATGACAAATCACTTCTATTAATGAACGATATTGTGACAATAGGTCAATCGCATGTATCCTTTATTGACTTTTCTCTCATCATTTACTAATACCAATGACTATAATATTAATATTGGCCAAATATCAGCTCTGTTGAAATGACGTAGGTGTGGAGATTCTGGGATTTTGTAAACTAATACTCAAATACACTTTAATTTGTTTAATATTCAGCGAAGATCATTGTATCTAAATTATGTATGCAAAACATTCACAACAGAAACATCTACATTACAATTAGAACCTTGTATACCGTCTTTGCACACATCATTGTCGATTTTTAATTTCGTAACTCGCAAATCTCACATGGATGTCACTGGCAAGAATAACAAATTATGTTGAGCGGCAAACATTTTTTTGATTTATAGAAAGATACGTTTCATAAATATATCTATAGTCTTACCATAAAAATAGTATCATAAATTTCTGATTGATTCGGCCGTTATTTGATGAAGATCTATAGTAATTTCATAAACCACACCTTACGATCTAATCTTCACAAACTTTATTTTCTAAAAATATATCACGACTTGTTTCGCTATCACAGTAGCTTTTTTGCAGTGAATGGCATTACTACAAATTAATTCTATGATATCCTCGACGTAATTATAAGTTAGAGGTAGTTACAAAAATAAATAGTTACTTTTTCGATCATAATTACCTGAAGTATATATCTAATTTCAATATACCTATGATACATTATCAAATTATAATTACCTAAAGCACATTATATCAATAATACATTTTTGGTTTCTGAGTTAATAGTTTTTCAAGTTGCTAGCTCATTTGATGTTTCTCAAATGTAAATACAATTACAGGACATCTAACGTTATTGTAATATATCAACAAGAATCTTTTGTTTGCTTTTTTACCGTTCTCACCGTTTTTGAGTACTACGAGGCGGCAATATTAAAAGCGGTAATCAATAAAAGAACATCTCTCAAAGAAGCTCTACTACCGGACCCTTTCAATTTGATTTGTATTGTTTGATGAGTAGAGGGCGTTTTGACTTGAGTGAGATCTTGACAAGCTGCGGTGAAGATACTGCTCATGAAAGACGCCTAGTGGCATTATTATTTGTTCGGTGGTTATATGTCTACATAATTAAAATATATTTTTAGAGTGTTTTCTTTCAATTTTTAGTGGGCTACTGTAACACCATAACTATTGAGTCTTTTCACTATTCTTCGAATTATTTGTTGATCCCTACTGAACTATGCTCTACATGTATTCAATTTCTGTGATTTATTTTTCAATAAATTTTTCTCTTGTTTCAGGATCACCCTAGCCTACGGGGCACTCCTTTGGCGATGTTGGCAGCCCAATGCAACAAGCTGTCTAATAAGTCACCACCTCCCTTGGCTGATGCCGCTGTCGGGAAAGGCTTTCACCCATGGAAAAAGAGTCCACAAGGAGCACCATCACCAGGAATTGGGGTTTCATCTTCTAATTCTCTCCAGAGATCTTCGGCTTCGAACCCTACTTACTCAAGGCCAGTTATGACATCGTGCTCTAGTGTTCCCACCACAGCTTCCTACGGAAGTGACCTTTACTTTCCAGGAGCCACTACTCAACCTGCAGTCGCAGATAATTCTCATGTGCACCACCACCAGAGTTCATTATTGGGAAAAGTAGAGGGAGCAGCTACTGCCCATCATTTGGGTTCGGTTTACTCTAGACATCCATATGAAACTTGGCCTTTCAATACAATGTCCAGTGCAACGCACCATAGTGGGATCAAAAGTGACTCGGTTACTTCAGCTAATGCCTGGTGGGACGTTCATTCAACTGCTGGAAGTTGGTTAGATATGAGTGGAGCTGCTGGAATGCATGCCCAAATGGCAGCAGCTAACTATTCAACTGACTATTCTAGCTTAACTCATTCTCTCGCAGCTTCTAATCACCTCCTCTCTTCTGGGCAACATTTGTTACAAGACACATATAAATCCATGTTGCCAGGTGCTCAGACTGTAGGTGCCTCATTTGGTTTACATGGACCTGGATCTGCACCTTCACCAACGGGTGGCGGTGGTGGCTTGCCTCCTCAAGTCCCCTCACCAAGATCCCAGAGGAGATATACTGGAAGAGCAACCTGTGACTGTCCCAATTGCCAAGAAGCTGAACGATTGGGACCCGCAGGTGTACACTTAAGAAAGAAAAATATTCACAGTTGTCACATTCCTGGTTGCGGAAAAGTTTATGGAAAGACGTCCCATTTGAAAGCTCACCTCCGATGGCACACTGGCGAAAGACCATTCGTATGTAACTGGCTGTTTTGTGGCAAAAGATTCACCAGGTCAGACGAGCTTCAAAGGCACCTCAGGACCCATACAGGTGAAAAACGATTTGCCTGTCCAGTTTGTAATAAGAGATTCATGAGGTCAGACCACTTAGCTAAACATGTTAAAACTCATAATGGTAATGGTAAGAAAGGAAGTTCAGATAGTTGCAGTGATTCTGAAGAAAACAGCCAAAGCGATATGACGAATAATGTTAATTCTCCGGCGTCGATGAATCAAACGCCTCCACCTTCGAACATGGGTCTAGATATGGTGACGGGACTAGACGTTAAACCTCCGGGTCTGGTTTGAGGCAGGTGGGGCCCTACGCTGCTGTATCCCAGCTACCCCCGCTAGCGTGCGGCCCCCGCTAAAAGTGATACTCTATGTAAAATTTGTAAATAAAATGAAGGTTATGTGAATGGACAAAGCTTCAGTTATTATTCTTTGCTAATTTGACTGTAAATATTATATATATCTAAACATTTGTGTAAGTAAATGGTGAATGCGAAACGTGTCTTTTAAATGTTGTCACATATCATCTTCATTATTTCTTTGAGCTTTTCATATATTTCCTATCCCACATTCATTGAGACATTATATAATTATTTATGAATATTGTAACACTCTATGTTTCTCCCGCCAAAGAGGGCTGTATTTTCTGTAAATTATACCAAGTAAATTTATTCTCTAAGAGCTTTTGTGAACACGTTAAAGATAAAATATAATTTGAAGTCTGGATAATCAGTTGTGGTTTTATTTATCTCATTTAAAAAATGTAACTGCAGAATTTCTGAATATATATTATATGTTAACTCTTATCCACATCTTTTATTGCTACAAAAAACCTTTAATTTCAAAAATTTTTGAGAAATATTGTATTTGCAGAATATCAGTCATTTGATAAACTTTTAAGAGGTCTATAAATAGATCTGGCACAGCCATACTCCGCTGAATGCCGAAAACCTGCAGCTGTCCTTCAAAGTAACATTAGACAAAAATACATAACATCATCATAAAAAACTGGCTGATTCAACAGGTCAAACAAACATAAAAAACTCAATATGAAACATAAAAAAAAGAAAAAATTAAAAAGCTAAAATCAAATTAGGATTCAAGGAGAAAGTCATCCACAGAGTTGTATGCTTTTGCAATAGAAAAATCTTGAGTAGCCATTGATATTTGAGGATTTAATGTCCTCACTGAACTTAATATATAGCTTATCCCCACAGGGTGAAATGTTCATGGATTTGCTCATTTATATAAATAATTCAAATGTTGTTTTTTTATTAATATCAGAGATACAAACTAGGCATTGTTGATAAACTATATCGAATGAATAATGGCCTGCAGTGTTTACTTGAAGATGCACCAGCCAGAATTCTTATTACCTTTTTCTGAATAACAAAAACTTCATCAGATTTAGCTGATAAGCCCCACTGTTCAAGACCATAGAAAATTATTGACTGAATTAAACTGTGGTATAAAAGCTTGAGAACACCAAGAGAGACTGTTTGTTTTAACCGACGAAACAAATATAGGTATATGAGTATTGAGCTTCAATTTGACACTATCAACATGGAATTTCCTGGTTAGTGCATTATCAGTATCAACTCCTAATAATTTAGTACAATTAACTTGATGTAAAGTTTCATTATTTAATCTACTACTAGTTTGTTCAATTGATGATCTATTTATTTTCTAGAAATTCATATTGAATATAGGATCGAAACCGGTCGTTGGGACCGCTTCACTTAACTAAACTGATGCAACGTCCCTTTGGTAACTGCAATAGATATCTGAAATAATAAAACTGTTACCTGAATTATCAATACCTCATCAGAGATACCACAACAATAATTATTTAATTTTTATAACCTATCAAAATTACCGACTATTGATTGTGAATTGCTCCAAATACCAATGGATACTAAACTAGTTGCCAAAAATTCACACAATTTCAAAAGGGGAGATAGTTGGTCACTGAGGGTTTTAAAATTGGGGTCTTTACGCAATTTATTTATTTCCAATTTCTTCAACAGAATTTGTTGAAGTGCATTTTAGTGCACGTATAGAGATTTTTCATGTTTTCTTTATTTATTGTGTGATTTGTTTCTTGTAGATTTCTTGTAGATAACTGGTGAACAGTCACTACATTCTAGTCTATATATGTCCGATTTTTTCACTTACCCCTGTGAACCAAAACCAGTCGTAAGAAATAAAAATATTGGTAGAAATTAGACAAAAGTTATTTTATTCACCTTATATTCACTACTACTAGTGCAGAATATTCCCCGTATATATATTTCTCCCAAAGGTTAAGAAACCATGGCACATTTTACTCAATTTAGTGCAGACCTGATCAAAGGTTTTGTACTAGTGTTTGCGACTACCTTCGTGAGTTGAGTAAGCAACACAAATATGTCGCCTGGAAGGTAAGTCTTCTGTTTCGCATTTCAGGGAGACGCTCTGCCATGCCCTCAATCTAGTGAGGATTTGATTGGGGTTAGTCTGAGACTACTTTCGTCAAGTACGTGGGCAATACAAGTATGTGACTTGAGAAGTATTAGGTGGGCTTTAAAGTTCATAGACTAACACGCATATGGAGCTACTTTTATTGAATCTATATAATTTTTAGGTAACCTTAACCTTCAAAAGCCACGTGTATAAATTTTATAGCTGTCGAACTATTACTTTGTGGGATAGAACATTTTGAGGGAAGCAACTTTTGTTAGTTTGAATAAAATGAATGGAAAAGATTTTCATGTGTCGATAAAGCTTTGCTTTTTGGCGAAAAAATATTAAGGGAGCCAAGGCTTGGCTTGATAAGCATTACTCGAACTTTGCACCAGGAGAATCAACCGTTGAGAAGTGGTTTGCAAGGTTTAAACGAGGTTAAATAGACATCGAGCATCACTATAGTGAAAATCATACGATGAACTGTATTAAATACTTTTTTAATAAGTATTTTCATCAAGTATCGGCCAGTTCTATTGAATTACAAAATATAAGACACTACTAAAGTATTTTAGAATGTAATTGTTGATCTTGCTCGAAACATGTTTACTCTCTTATCCCAATGTCCCAGGAGGACATTGGGAGAACCAGTGGAATACGGCAAATGCTTACCCACTTATGCCAGTATTAAATTGGAGAAGTATGACGAATATTCGTACAAATTTTCTCAAAGAAAACATTTTTGAAGATTTTTTCTTTTTTCTAGGAGCATAGGATATTGCTGATTGTTAGCTCTGTTGCCAGAGCATTCTCATTGCCTTTGTCTGTTAACAATCTAGATAGGGAAATTGATATAATTACAAAGGTAGGTCATAATGATGGTTTCAACGCAGATACTATCCAGAAGTTAGTCAGAAGATAAAGCCGTAAATTCACTTACCGATTAATATACCCTCAGATCAAACAACCAGAAATTAAGAAATGGGCAACTCTAACGTATTTTGAAAAGAGAACAGAAATAATTGCGGGTTCATTAAAAAAAAACAATGTGGAAGTGGCATTCAGACCACATGCCAGGTTATCTGATTTCCTTTTCAATGCCAAAGATAAGGTGGACAAGTTGGACAAATCTGGAGTTTATAAGCTCAAGTGTCCGGAGTGTAATAGTGTTTTATGTGGGACAATGTGGTAGAAAATTCCAAAAACGGTATGCTGAACATGAAAGGTCTTTCAGACTGGAAAAAAATGATTCGACGTTTTCAAACCATTCGTTGGCATGCACGCACAAGTTTCCGACTCAATTATTTAGAATCCTTGGAAATTTACAAGCATAAACATTGCGTATGCAACCTGTTGAATGATCAAATCGATTTAGTTTACTCACCAGTTGTCAAATTAGCACATCCGCATTTTGAATTGTAAATTCAGGTACTCAATCAAGCCAAGTACCTCTAATAGAACCTACAGGGGTGCTATAAAAGAGCTAATGTAATAAATCATTGTTAGTTTAATGTGTAACTTTGAAAATATACTCATAGGACGAAACTGCAATAACGTTAGTTATAAATAAAAGTATAAGAAAACAGAAAGTTTCAATTTTTTTTTCTTGAAAGTTACTTCTTTGCATGATTAACACATCTTTGTATAGAGTACATTATTGAATTTGATTGCTTCCTTCCTTTCTTTCGAAGATTCCTATATTTTTTGTATCCAGATGAAGAAGTAAAAAGCCAAAACCTTTCTTTCTCAAAAATTAATCTCTCCTAAAAATATACATTTTCAATTTAAACAAGATTCCTATGGCTGGGGTTGAATAAAATGAGCGAATAACTGTTAATTACGTACTGTCATCGATGACATAGGTGGATTCAACCCATTTCTTGACGGAAATTCATAATTTCATGAACGAATTGAGTGTTTTTTCTTATAATGTTATCTGTATTTGCTACTGAAGAGCAGATGAGGCAAGTGTCTTACTGTGAAATATCGGATGTCTAGCAGTGGGGATAACAGTGGTCAATGTAAGTGAAATTTTACTTCTTTCATCAATTATATTGTCTAGGTATCCTGTGAATGATATCTTATTTATTGGAATTTATTGGATTCCATTACGAATGATTCGAATAGAAACAGATTTGAGAAAATTGTTTTTCGAATTATTCAGCGTTAATATGAAACTAGCTGTTTCGAGAGGTATTTTTCTTTTAGTTTGTGTCTAAAAGTTACTCCTTTGCATGATCTACACATCTTTGTATAGAGTTAATTTTTTGAATCGATGGCTTTCTTCCTTTCTTTGGAAATACCCATTTATAAATAATATTTATAAATACCGTTTACATTACACGAAAGTTCATCATTATGAAAATTCCAAATCATTTTGAGGTACTTCATCTTCCATACCTGAATTGGAATTGAAAGTCCAATCTTTCAGATTGAAGCCTCCCAAAGACATTAATTGTTTGGATTCAATAATAAGTTTATTAATTTCTTTTTCAGAATTAAAACTACATACACAATTATCTACATAAAACGATTTCTTCAATAAATTAGCTGTGTCTTCGAATTCTGGAGGTGATCTAGATAAATGGTAGTTGACAGTTGCAGCTAAAAGGAATGGACTACATTTTAAACCAAAAACTACTCGGCGACGCCTAAAGAATTTTATTTTTTGGTATGAATCATCTTGCCACCAAAGAAATCTCAGAAAATCCCGATCCTTTTCACTAACACTGATCTGTAAAAATGCTTTCTCAATGTCAGCTGTTACTCCTATCTTTCCTAATCTGAATTTAACTAAAAGTGATGGGATTAAATCAATCATATTTGGATTTTTTCTTGACACCAATTCAAAGATACACCTCTCTTATCAGTTGCCGAAGCATCAAAAACCGGCCTCACCTTTGTGGTCATACTGACTTCTTTAATGACAGCGTGATGTGGTAAATAGTGTACTTTTATCTCCTCAGCTTGTTTTACTTCCTGAATAATTGCCAGTGTTTCCCAGTCATTGAGAACTTTTTCGTATTCTTGTAATTGATCTGTATTCCTTAACTTCTTTGTAGTAGACATCAACCGAGAATTGGCCATTTCTTCATTTCTCATTATTTCCGGACGACCTTCAATTCAGGGTAGATGAACTTCATATCTGTTCTCCTTCCAAGCTATCGTTTGATTAAATTTCTTTAAAAAATAAATAAAATTTTTGAATAATAATATTATACACGTCATGTATTTTTGGTCCTGACTGAAACCTTCCAAAAACACCTTGTACAATATTTTCCCGATGAACACTATCCAATCGTAATTCAGCTGCACATTGACGTAAAATATATGATCTTTGCGATCCTTAATTAAGTAACGTTCTAATCAATTTCTGTTTGTCATTATTGACAATTTTGACAACAACCGTTTGCAATAAAGTTTCGTTAAAAAAATTGTTAGTTAAAGTATTTTCAACCTTATTGTTTGGATTTTTATCATCTTGATCAGTGATACCTTTCTTCATATGCAAATCAGGACATAAAATGGGGTAATGTTTCGTTAAACATATCAAACACCTAATTACAGCTCGACATTTCTTACTAATGTGATTCAATTTTAAACAAGAAAAACATCCACGTTTTTTCATTATCCTATATTTTCTTTCATCAATTGAAAGACTTTGAGCTTTCAAACAATCCTTACTTGCATGTGAATTCAAATCGCAGAATAAACAATTATTTTGCTTATCTTTTAGATAATCTTTGGAATTAGCTGTGTACAAAGCAGCTGCTGTATATAATTCGGGCTCACCTTGTTTTGGAAAATATTTATCCTTACCGGCATGATATTTGTTGTGCTCGTGTCCTTTTCCAAATCCTTTCTGTGCCAAATTTATCCGTTCCTCTGACTCAACCTCCATTTTCAAAAACCTATTAACATATTTAAATAATTTGTACCTTCAGAATTTTCATTATCATCCTTGTTATTTCGTTGATCAAAATTACGATGTCTTTCCCAAGTTCTTAAAACTTCTACAGGCAAAGCCGATTCTACAAGAGGGAAAAGTATAGCCGCATATTTTTCGCTAGTAACTCCTAAGGATTCCAAAGCTCTTAACTGGGTTTCAAGTTTATCATACAAATTGGAAAGAGACATACCTGTTTTAGCTTTTGAAGATTGTTGCAGTACAAGTTGTAATAGTTCCCTTACGTAAACTTCGATTAGGAATTCGTCTCTGGCAAAACGAGTCTTCAACTGGTCAATGGCTTTAATGTAATTGGGCCCAGAAGGGGGGGTAACTCTCCACTAAAGCTCTGGCAATTGAACCACTTTCCGTCGCTTGTAAAAGATACTGAAATTTGTCTTCATTATCTATTTCTAGGTCGTTATGAATCTTCTTGAATTGTCCCCAGAACCCAATCCAGTTCTTCACGTACCCATCGAATTTCTTCAATTCTAGTCTTGGTAAATGTAATTTTCTTTGAATATTCTCCGTTACGGAGAAGTTGGAACAGCTCAAATGATCTTTCTGGGTCTTCGTAATCTCGTTCAATCGGAATTCGCATTTGGATCTATATTTTATCATCTCGTCTCTGTAATATTCTACCTCATCGTACTCCTCTTCTAATTCAATATCATCGCTGACTTCTAATGACAATTTTACTTTAACTTCTTTATCTGCCTCAAATAAATCTGCTACTCTCATCCTACAATTGTCTCAGTAGAAACATTAAATCCTCTTTAATCGAATCTTTCAGCTTCAAAGCTCCATCAAGCGCTTCGACAGATTTTTTTAAAAGTCTCCTCAACTGCTGTCTATTTTTCTTTAAACTATCGATCTTTTAGGTCCTGTCACGGTCGCCAAATGTTGTGAATGGTATGGATTCTTATTATTCTATCGTTATAAAAATAGGTTTTGACTTTTCTCTAAATTACTTTTTATTAATATTTTAACAACTGAACTCAACTGGATACAATAGTTACCAAACAAATCATAAAACAAAATTATTCATATAGGGAGAGAAAATGATAACATCGAAATATTATAATAAACAATTCCAACAACAGCAAGCCTGTATAATCTTCAAGTTCAATAGTAGGAAGGGTATGAAAATGAGAAGTAATATTTCCTATGTTTTTTCCACTTTCATTTGTAACTAACCTTACTGCAGTTTGGTCCTGTAACATTTTCAAACTGATAAAATGTTCATTTGAATAATATACATAGTTTATTTAAATGACCATTGTATTAGTATGAAAATATCCCTATAGGACGGAAGTAATACAATGTTTGTTGTGTTAGTTTGTAAATGTCCTTATGGGATGAAACTGCAGCAACGTTAGTTACAAATAAAAATGGAGAAAACACATAGAAAATATTATTTCTCATTTTTTATGATGATCTCCTACCACGTAGCACTGGCTACATCCATCAATCTTTGCACTATGATCATAGTAATTTGAGTAGAGTCTGCGAAGTTTGAAGGGAATAGTTCTTTATTTTCGTTTTTTATTCTTTTTTCAGACGATAATTTTCTTAACAGGAGCTGAAAACTTCATGACGACTATAGTTTTACTTCAAAAATCTACGACTAGCCCATTAAATGCTTCCAATTATGAATAAAAAGTGGTTTTTAGAAAACCAAAATTTTGTCAAAGAAAGGACGTCTGATTAATTTCAGGTATTTTCACAATATGCCAAATAGCAATGTTGTTCATATCTCAATTCCCTTGAAACCCGAAATCGAATCCATCTTAAGAACAGATGATGTTTCTTTTGATTTAATGATATGAACCAAACAGAATTCATTTGAACGTCTACATACTTTCATCTCTGCAATCCCCATTAACATCATAATAAATCCAAAAAACTGTTATAAAAAAACTCCTGTCTGAAAATAATGACCAAATCTAATTTTGTCTCGTTAACATAAACCAAAAGTAAACGCCTCTTAATTGTGAAGAATCACACCAATTTTTCACAGTAATTTAAATAGTTGGCTCGATGAAAGCTATAATTTATACGAGAAATACGCTTCTCAGGATGCGACAAAAACGTCAGTATATACATCACAGATGACTGGTGTCTACGGAGAGATTCAGGGACTCGAAAAAGAATTGACTAGGTGTAAGTTTCTCAAAACAGGGGAGTAGCAAGTATGTTTTGTAATACAAGAGAAGTTCAATGGAGATAGTATCATTTGGGGAATAATGAGAGGTCCAAGCATTATTTTCGAATGTTTTGTAAATATAAATGAAATATTCGGAAAAATATGAACTATTGAATAGAATGTTATTCATGGATTTTTTGGTGGACATGATTTCTTTTAGTTTTTAGTAAATTAACTATCTACTTGTTAAGTGTTTGACTTACGCGCTTAAGGGTCACAGAATATTTTTAGGAATATAAGCTTTCACGGTTGGCGTCGATGTTTTGGTTGGTTTTCGGGTTTTGCCGTGGTTTCTATTGGTTACAATCTACAAAAGTTTCAACTGCAACTGCGGCAGATATCTTCAGTGGCGTGGTCGAAGTACTCTTCTTGACGTATCGACTGAAACTGATACGTCAAGAAGAGTAAATCCACCATGCCGCTGAAGATGAGTGCCGCAGTTGCAGTTGAAACATATAGAGGTTATAGACAAAGAAGTTCACGGAAACCAACTAATATATATAATCGAGATATCGAACTGTCAATTATATGTAATCGACAGTTCAGACTGACGATTAGTAATGCTATACATGAAAAGTAGAACTGGAAGCTCTGGCGTAGAATAAATTCAAAACTTTTCCTTTAAAACTCGCATCCATGATTTCGGGTAGAAATTCTCTGGTGAAAGTTCCCGCTAATTTTAATATGGCGATTCCCATAAAGGTAAACAATGGGCTGTTTGGAATGGTACTTTCTGTCATAGTTTACTGTTCATAGTTTCCACTTTGCTATTCCTAGACTTTCTGAGGAATTTAAAGATTAGGGTCATGTACCAATCTCAACAATTCCAGACAGTTTTCTTTTATTCTGTGGTTGTTTTTCAGAACGTGAATGACACTAGATTTCTCTAGTTACGACATTTGATTAGTATCCTTGAAAACAAACTTTTGGGAAATGAAAATTCTGGGATATATGAAATGAGCTGTGAGGACTTTGGCAAAAAAATACATTAGACTAAGCGAACCAATGAACTCGTTTCAAAGAACATGCAGCACATATCTGTCTGGTCCTCTTCTGTCTCAGGAATGTCCTTTGAGTATAGGATTATAACGAATATATCTGTCTACATGTTACATTGTTTTATAAGGTATTTCGACTAACAAAATATATTTCTTACAGTAATTTTTATGACACAACTCTGTATATCCTTTGTTTACCTATCAGTCTTTGTTATATTATTTCTACATGTACTCAGAATATGCATTACCTATATATTTGACTTTCCTGTTTCTTCAAAACATTTTCATTTGTCTTAACTTTGTCCATAAGATCAATTCCTTGGAGAATAAGGTTTATTTATTATTATTATTATCTTCTTGAGGTTTCGCTGAACGGGTCCTGTCCCCAAAGCCTCCATACTACTCCTCACACCGTATACTGTGAGGTCAGTGATCGTTGCATATGGAGCATCGCCTTTAAGCAAACGCAGTGAGACGAGAAAGACTCTAATTGGATAATGTCGGTGGAGTTCGAAGAAAAAATCTCGAAATTTTATCAGTTTTCTCCTCTTCAGGAATTATGTTCGTCTCTCCACGGCAAATATCATCTCGTAATGATGGTTAAGAAGAACTACAAGAGGTTCATTAGCTTGTATGAGCTATTTCGGGAATGGATAGTTCGAAAAAATTTGGTACTTCTCATTCCCCATAACGGATACGGTATGACAACACCGGTGTTTCGTTAATGTCGTAAAAGTGCCGTAGGTGGTAATAAAGCATTTTTAGGCCCGCGTTGTGTCGATGAATATAGGCTGATATCACATAATCTGGACTTATGCAAGTGCATTAGAGCCTCAGGAACCACTACACCGGATCACGCGATTGCGGTAGATTGAGGTATTGATGACACCACCCTGGTAAGTAGTGACAAACCCCTCAGTTTTCGAATTCAGTTCACTCGACCTGCGGAAAGGGAAAGTCAGGCACTTTTTTATGCCAAGGTCTTCAATGTTGTTGAAGAAGACTCCATGCAATGGCTTATTTTCATGTTACCGTAGGAGTGAAGCGATTTCTACGGCTTTTATATGGGAATTTCACTGGACGGGTTTCAACTCAGTTATTGTTGTGATTGCCTCGTTCAATGTCGAAAACTGAAGCGATTTCATCAGCCGCTCGGGCTGCTACCCCACAATATGGTGCTAGTGGACACACCTCTATGCAGGATGTGTGAACAGAAAGATGAAACTCTCAGGCATATCCTATGCAACTTTCCGGAGTTATTCTCAAAAAGAGAGTATGTGTTCGGCGAGTCTTGGCCTACACCTGCCGATTTAAAGAAATGTATTTTAGTGACCTGCCCACCTTCCTGGAAAGGACAGGATGGACGATGACCTAGGAGGACAACTCCTCGGGAGGATGGACAATGGGTCACATGTGGCCTAATTACTGTGGGCCTACACTCATCCTCCCTACTCTGTAGATAAAGATCGACAGATATTGTTTGATTGTCTCATTCGATGTTGAAAACTGAAGCGAGGTTATCAGCCGATTGGGCAGCTACCCTGAAAAAAAATGCTTCAATTCCTGCTCGTGTAGAGTAGAGTGAGATTGCCTCTACTCTAAACGAATAAAGTAAGATTGGAACGGCAAGTATATTCGCAGCAGCGACTTTGTTCTTTCCCAACAGTTTCGATGACAAGACATGTTGGAGTTTGCCGTGGAGAAAGTTTTTAACGGTTGTTAACTCTCGTGAGTGGCATTGTTCCATGCCGACACATGCTGGTATCCAGATGGTGCTGGCATATGTTAAAGATCATCCGAGAATATCCGAGGCATTTGAGGATGCCACAGTAGTACCCTCGAGTATTTCTGAGCGCAACGGGTGATGGCAATAATATAATGCAGAGAAATCGGTCCTGAAATATACAGGGGTTTCCGAATGACATCCCTAAGGTTTCTTGGAGAAAAGGTGGCATGCTATGTGGTATTTTACACATCAGAGTATGCATTCTCTCCATGTAATCTCTCTGCGAGGGATCACTACTCTCGTAGTATTGCAAAAGGCTACCTCTCAGTTCATGCGCCGACACAAATTTTCGTTGACATTGTCAGGATTAGGCTGCCTGTCCAATTTTGCACTCATTGCATGAGTAAGCGATGGTGCATCTCTCTGAAATGACCATCCCTGCTTATTATAATTTGGGTGAGCTGCTCAGGATCTTTACTTGAAGCTTCGACACATTCTGGATGGCGCATTTGTACATGACTTCCTGCAGATGGACATAACAGAAAAAATCAATTTCAAGGCAAACAAGTGAATATAGCTGATAATGAAAATGGTATAAGGTGAATCTGCTGAAAACAATAATTTTATTGACAATAGAGTGAACTGCATTCATTGAAATCATAAATTGGGGCATATCAATTAAAAAAAGAAATTCGAAGATGGAAGAGCATAAAACAGGGAAAGATAATTGTAACATCGACAAGTTTAATAAAATTATATTGATCTCAGTTAAATTTGTGTAGTTGGCCGGCTACAAACATAAGAGATAAAGCCAATACCTTTTCAATGGTACTAACACACGTGGTACATAAACGACACACAAACACCATAATTGAAATAATAGTATAAATGATAGATTAAGTATTAAGATGTCTGACACCGAAGATGTTCAGTCTGTTTGCTCTGATTCAAATACATTCAAATGTTTTAAAAATAATACCACTGCATATTTTGTGTGCACCAAATGTTTCAATATATACCATAAAAGCTGTACTTTGAAGAAAAAGAAGGACATTACCTTTACTGGCGGAAACAAAATAGTGTGCTGCCAAACCGAATATGTAAGTGAAACTGAAGACGAACCCGATTCCAGCATTCTACAACAAACACTTTTTGAGCTGATTGAAGACGGAAATTGGAAAATCAATCACATGCCATGACCATGACGGTGAGATGGAGAAAACACCAAAGGAATTCCATAAAATAAAGACGATTCCTGTATTGTCTACCAGTCTAGAGCAGGCAATGTCTCGTTGGGGGACACAAACATACAGGGTGATTCAAACAGAGATATGAAGAAATCTGAAAATTTCGAACACGAAAAGAATCATGCAAAGTCAACAAAACAAAGAGTAAAACTAAAGTTAGAATAAAGAGTAACGAAAAAAGGAAAATACATGGTGAGAAGCCAAATCTTAAGAAGAGTTTTGATTTTGAGATAGTGAAAATAAACGACAACTATATTGGTGATAACTCCGCTGAACAAACAGTTGATGAAAACACAGTAATTACTAAATGCTCTACCACTATTACGGCATCAGCTGGCGATGACAGAGCAGAAGTGCTTCCAAAAACAATTCAGGGACAAGAGTGTATTATCACTCGCAAAGAAGCATCTACTCCAGCTGCAAAAACCATACTGGTCATTGGAGAAGAAAACTCAAAAAATTTTCCTTCTATACTAAAAAAATCAATAGACGTCTCCAAATACCAGGTAGAAGAAATATTCAACTCCAACGCAGAACTTGCTGACTTGGTTAAAAACATTTTACATGAAACTATAAATTTCGGTAGTTATGATTACGTTATTGTCACGTTCAATACTTGCAATGTAAGCAATAATCGCCTTTTGAATCTAGCACTAAGACAAATATTGGCACAGAGTAATGTCACTAACATCTTGATAATTTTTGAGAGAAACTCATCTTATGATGAAATTTTAATACAAATACTGAATAGCAGAATCAAAAACTTTAGACTAAACAATCGTAACTGTTCTTTAAAAATGTTCATTGACCGCCAGGTATACTTGATAATATAAAAAATTCCCTCTCAGAACCAAACAATTGTTTTGCTTTAAAAACTGTAATTCTTGACTACGAACCTAATATTAATGACATCGTTCAAGCAGCCTGGATTGACGATAGGTCCCAGGATATCAATGAATCTTCATTAGTGAATCACAGAGACTCCCTGACAAAAACCTGAATCCTCTGAATATCAATCCAGAATTTAATAAATCTGTCCACAATAGCTTTATTGACAATAAGACTAGTAGTACAAAATATCTATTCCATACCAAAATATGCCACGTTAATGTTCAGGGATTTTTCAATAATTTGAACTCTGTAGAATGTTTTGTAAAAACTACAATATTGACATAGCATGCCTATCTGAACATTGGATCAGTCATGATTGTTTTAATAATGTCTATTTCAATGATTATATAATTGCAGCATGTTTTTTTTAGAAATAATCATATTCGTGAGGGGAGCTTGCAAAAGAAGACATTGAATTCAGGGAAATTTTCGCAATAAAACAACTATCCATTGAGTGTCAAATAGAAAAATGCGGTATCTACTGTAAGGTCAATAGTGTAAAAATTGTTATCATAACCGCTTATCGACCTCCAAATATTGATGTACATTTGTTTTTCGATTGTTTGTTGCAGACACTGAAAATTGCAGAGAAAAGTTCATGTAACATTATTCTTTTTGGGGACTTCAACATTGACTGCCTAGCG
>WOGP01002124.1:0-11044 GCA_015342065.1 Leptinotarsa undecemlineata
AGCATTTATAAAAGTTCATGTTTGGTAAAAAAAATATCGAAATTAATGTATATCTTCTAAAGGGTAATAGATAGGTACAGGGAAATAGTATATGAATTTGTTGACAAAGTGATAATGAATCATAATATGATATTATATACGAGGTGTCCCATTTGAAAAATCAAGGAAGCGGCTACTTTATAGTAGAAGCGACAACGCCGCTTCCTCTAAAATATTTTAGGCGTGTAGGTCATATTGACTTATGCATACTGTGGAATTTTCAGGTTGATCCGTTGAATAGTTTGCCAGAAACGGCTAATTAACGCTCATCATGAAAAGCTCTGAATGTCTACGTTTAAACATACAATAAAGATAAGTTAGTTGAGGCATTACTGTATTTGTATATTCCTTTTTCCTCATGAGGATAACCCCTACACATGAATAAATAAATAAACAATATCGATTTCACATGCACTAGGATTTATGACTTTGGTCACAGATTTAGCGGTTCATCCCAAGTTGGCTGATCCATGTTTCCAGTAGACTAATGACATAAGTCTCTATGAGGAAAGTTCTCATAATATAGTTTCCTTAGATATTGTATCAGTTTCTACAAAACTGAAACATAAAGAATCGATGAGAATCTTAGCCTTCTTCATCAGGAAATAATTGTAGAGGAATTATGTAAAAATTTACACATTTAACCTATGATATTTTTGAGTCTATAAATTATTCGCAATTATTAATAGGCCAAGATATTTACAGGCTTATTGTTTTCAGACAAGTTACTCGAACAAGGTTATCTGAACCCATTATATAATAACGTTTAGACTGGACAATAAATGGAACTAACAATGGAATGAGCAAAACCAAACAGATGAGTCAGTGTTTTCTGTTTCTGTCATCTTGTACACGATAAAGAACCTTCAAAACTTGTCAAAGATAGTTCTGAATTTAGAATCCCTTATACAGATAATATTATATCGTTCGAGAATAAGAAAGCAGTTCATTTGGGGCAAAATATTTGGAGAAGACTGATGATCACTACAAGGGGGCTCATTTATGGAAAAATAGGAATATACATTACCATATATTTGCCGTCAAGGATAGAATTCTTGAGCAGCAATGTAAAAACAAGGATAAAACTGGAACCTTTGGCGTACAATGAACTAATAACAAGCAGTTTTCCCAACTGTATTACTCTCCCAACACGTGTTTTGCCAACCAACTTGGCATCCACATGGTTGGTGAAATGCTCGTCAAAATGAGCTTTGCAGTTCTGGTGTTTGGGATAAGTGTTTGTTTTGGATGTAAAAACCAATTTGGACTGGGATTCAGAAAACTCAAAGTGTTACACTGTAAGAAATGCAGAATATTTAAATTTGAGACACTAGAAGCTCTACTACTGGATGTTGATTTATTAGATACTGCTGGTAAGTAATGGATTCAGTTTAGGCTAGGAGAATCTTTTGAACAAGCCATTCTGTGTAGTGAAAAACTTTCTCCAAATTGAGATGAATGAGGTTCCAGATTATTCACATTTGAACAGCTGTTAAAAATACATTCGTCGCATGTCCTCAATGTAGTATTTGCAAATTTAAACCTGGAATTCCAGAGTTGTACACAGGTACAGAAATTCATTTTTGGACTAATAACTACATCAATAAGACATAGTAAAGAAAAAAATATATAAGGAATCTTCATCTCCCTTTTTAGACACCAACTTGACAGTTATTATTATAGTAATTAGATATCCAGAAACCTAGACCAATAATGCAACATAATTTGTGGGAGCTATAGATCCTGCAGAACATTATAATGATCTTCATGCTATAACATATAATCATTGCTCTTTAGGCCAGGCAGTGTATTTTCATATTGGCATAGGGAAATTTACATTAGTGAACAGTGGAATATTCCCCAGGCTGTGGTAGATTTATATTGTATTTATATATACAAGGATAAAGACCAAATTCATTTGTACTTCAAAAATGACAAGAAAAAAGTACTCCGAAGCTGATCAGCGACATTGTCATACTTATTAATGAAAAAGCTCTGGGGGGGGGGGCGGCGAAAATAAGATACATTTCATGAAGAGATGGTATTGTTTAAATAGCGAAAACTTCGAACAATAAAAGGGAGCTATAAAAGACCAGTTTAGTTACATAGTATAGGTGTAGAGTGTGGCCCATTTAACAATGAAAATTGTTTATACTGGCAGGAGTGTTTCAATACATAAAAAAGAATAAAAAAAAAGGACAAACAGACTAACACAACAACCTAACAATTGGCAGAATTCAAAATCACATTTAACAACTTTGTTCTTCCGTTCAATCAGCTTTAAAAAAAGAATGGTTTGCATAGCCAACATTTCGAAAACAATAAAAGGCAGCTATAAGAGACGAGTGTGGCAACGTAGTATACAGTCTGTGAAGTAAAGTACTTATAAAACAATGCAGCAAGCGCCAAACGTGATGGCGCCACTTACAAACTAATTTTCAATATAACCCCCACTACAGCTCTTGTGAGTCATTCAAATGCTCTCTACAGAGGCGTATCATTACTTGTCCTTTAATGCATGCATTTGGCATTGTCTGAATAATTTGTGTTGTTTCTGAAAAAATGTCATCGCCTAACAAAAATCCAGTCATCAAGAGTGTATCATTATGCAACATTTTGATGAGCTGTACTACTACCTTATAGTACTAAATAAAATATGAAAAAATATTACAAAGAAGTCATATTCCATTTGCTACCCTAACTAAAAATAGTTATAGGTATGACACTGGACAGCAAGGGGCTTATCGTAATTTAGTTGGGCGAGTCTATACCTGCGTGATAGCTTGCCATCGCTTGCTATATTTTTATTTAAAATGATTTTTTTTTCATTAGTTAGTCATTCAGGAAGTATGCAGAACAGCAAATTTCATGAACAGGTCTTTGTTTTCAAGGCCAACTTTTGTTATTCTACAATGCTATTCTAATGTAAAAAATATATTTATGTATGCTGATACAAATATACTGGTCTCAGAAGATAACAAACGGGATGCAGTAGCGAGGGCGATTATCACCGCAAATTAATTTCATAAATGATTTTGACATTGTCTTTATTATCCCAAGAAAATTAGATGTTTATGAAAAAGGGTTTACCTGAATAAACTAAAGACACAAATTTAACAAATTAATGAAATATCAAACAAGGAAACACAAGTAATTAATGTGAGTAGTGGACATTACATTTGTTAATAGTTATTTAAAACTAAAATATAAAAAATTATAAATAATTGAACAATCAAACAGTCAAATGTGAAATTCTCCATAATTAATATATTTACTTGATTCTGGCTATATAAATCCTGTATTTTTTATTCAATTAATTAAATACTTTTTAAATTGATTTTTGAATTTGAGAGCAGAATGAATGAAAATTTTTTTTTGTATAGTGTGTTCAAATTTAATTTTTTTGGTTTATACAAATTCGTTGTTGGTTCTGAGTACGATAATTTATATATGCATTTAATAGTTTTATTTTGTAATGATTTCAAACGTTTTATTGTGAATTTATTGGCTGATCCCCAAATAGAAATTAGATAACGCAGCTGTGAGTATATAAGACTAGAATAGATATTTTTCAAAAATTTAAGAGAAATATAGTTCCTGATTTTGAATAGAATACCAATGAAGGGTACTACTTTTTTTTTAATAGTTTCAATGTTTTTTTCACAATAAATTTTTATCAATATATAATTCTAAGAATTTAATAGAATTGGTATAACTTATTGAATTGTTATCAATAATTATAGGATTGGTTCAACCGTTCAGTAATCTTTTAGAAATATTCATATCCGAAGATTTTTGGAAATTTAGAGTTAATTTAGTCTCTTGAAGCCAACCTAAAATAGTCCAGTTTTTATATCATCATTAATTTTGTCGAAGTTATCCAAAGTGTATATAATTGTTGTATCATCAGAAAATAATTTAACTGATTCCTTCAGAGGTGGACTAAGAATAGATCCTTGTAGTACACCAAAATGTTTTTTCTCATGGAACTTTTTACCTCTGCATAAAGGGTATATGTTCTTTTGTGATCCAAGTATCTAATATGGTGTATTTTGAAATCATTTTCATCCATTTTGCTCTCTTATGATCTTCTCCCGTTTGTCTTCATTAACTTGCTTTTCTAGACACAATCCAACAATTTTTATTTTTGAGTTCGTAAGTTTCTGATAATCTGCTTTATATTTATTATTCAATTTGATATTAACTTCATTTTCTAATTTCAAACATTGTTCTTTACTTCTGAAAATTATTTTCAGTTCACCATTTTTATAGGTTCAATTTCATTTATATTTATCATAAATTCGTGCAGTGATATATTTCTCTGTAAATCCATTCTGGTTTCTGTTATAGTTTGGGTAGACTTTTTTTAATTAACAAAGTATGTTGAGAATTTGTAGGATTAGTTAGAGTATTATTAGAAACTACAATAGAATATGATGGCCGTATGTTTCTCTGAAACTTTCATGCTTTCACATTTTTTACAGGTAAAATTGTTTAGTTCATCTTCAAGTAGTTAAATTTGTTTGAGTAGGATACAATTGGTTTATTTTTTTTTATAGAATTGTCTCTTTGTTTTTTATAATTTCAATAGTGAGTTTTCCTCTTCAAGGGCGCTAGACCCTATTGTAATGGCAACATTCATAGTTGATGACGAACCACACTCATTTCTGTCACAAATATCAAATGTTTCTAGGAATTCCTTCTGGCTTTTTGTGAATGAATTGGGAGCATTATACTTTATATATTCTTGTGAATTACTGTGGTCACTTTCCCAATTTGTTAAAGTTTTGGAATCTGTATTTTCTTTGATGTACTTGATTTGAATGGCATTTTGAGAATTTTTTGTCATTTTTTGAAGTTTCTGTCAAAGTTTTTCTTTTTCGGAGTTTCTTCACCAACTGAGTAATATAGGACACAGCTTCATAGGATATCACTAACTTCTTATGTTTGATGGACGGTACTCAGAATGCATTTTGCGAGGATGGTATCTGTTTTTTTTTTTCATAATTTGAAGACCAAATGTCAAACGATAATTACTGTTGAAATAAAAAACTTAGCATTGAACAAGTGAATTTTATCACATATCACACACACATCAATGTTCTTGCGACAAAATTAAGCACAATGTGCTTTATAATTAGGCAGTTACAAAGAACAATGTCTTTGGAAGTATTAAAATTGGCATATTATGGACTTGTCCAGTTCCTATTAGCATATCGTCTGATATTTTGGAGCAATTTAGCTCATGGCAATAAAATATTTCTTATGCAGAAAAAAAAAGAAGTCCATTGTGGGAGTTCATAAGAAGATTTCATGTATACAGTTATTTTCATAGTTACAAATTCTTACACTGCCTTCACTGTATATAATGCAAATTACTGTAAATATAAAAAACCAAGAGACTTCAATGTTATAGTGCCCTACAATTTCCTTCAAATAGAGGTGTTCCTTGGAGATAGTTTTGTTTAGAAAATATAGAAAAGAATTAACAAAAACGTTTTTTTAAAATAGTTTAAAAACTACAATGTTATCAAATAGTTCTATTCACAACTAGAAAACATAAAAATGTATGTCAACCTTTCTCCAGACTAACGATACGGCAAAACTGTCATATTTGTCAAGGTATAAGGTGTCTTGATCTTTTTAAAGAACTGTTTGGTCAACTCACAAATTGTCAAATCTAATCTGCTTCAGGAACGCTCTCCACAAATACTTGGAAGAAAACATATTTTATTCTTTAGATGAATTTTTAATGTAAGTATATGTTAATTATTATATTATCTCTATCTTCAACATACTGTTATTTCAATGTTTTTTGATTGTACAATTGTTTTCTTTTATTTATGAACAGACACTACTTTTTTTTCAATATATACTTATTTTATGTTTGCATTTTTGTAACTGTTAATATTTTCTTGACTTTTAATATATACTTATTTTGTATTTGTACCGCTGAATCTTGTAAGTTCTGTTATGATGAACTAGTCATAAGTTTATATGATGTTTTTTATACATTTGTACGGACTTCGGTGATGAATATATTTAATTTGATTTGTCAAATGATGAACACATTCCGATGACAGGTCTAAAATTGAATTGGTGGGCTAGTTAAATGTCATATTTAACTAAGTTATTACCCTTGTAACTTTATTTAAATTTTACAGAAACAATTATTTCAAAACTACATTAATCTGGTGGTTTGTCCAGATTAAAAAAAATGTTTTTTAATTTTTGACATTGATCACACTGTATCTTCAGAAATTAAATGAATATAAAATTTAAACACGTATGATTGAGGAAACAAAGTTCTTATGTTCTTGAATTGTAAGATCTGTATGACACCTATTTGTGCTTATTCTCAAAACCTACTATCACGAAACAAACCTCCACATGTGCTAAATATTTTCCTCAATTTAGGAAAGTGGATATTTATTCACAAACACTTCAATGATTTGTGAAATATTTCAAAGGAGAAAGAAAAACAATGTCAGGTATACAGGATAGCCTACCACATTTGTGGTATTTCTAAGAGAAATGAGAGTTACGAAAAAACTTTCAGCACAGTCATATGTGGGTCCATGAGGAGCATATTCCAAAATTATTTTTGAATATATAGGGTGATTCCCAAAAAAGTTACATACCAAAGTTATATTTTTTTAGATACTGTACTATACATGTTTTTCCCAAGAGAGCTTTGGATCCATTTGGAATCCAAGAAATTTAATCGATTCATTTTGGTCTACAAGCAGCTGTTTGTGTGTAAAAAAGTTATGTTGTGTTTTATAAGTATTCAACTTTAATTTATTATTTGTCAGCCATCTATTAGCATTCGATTCTGCTGCTTTCATTTCTTTAACTATAGCCTTGTAATTTGTATTTTGGAGCGTTAATGATGTGTCTTCAGCAAATTGTGTAATCTCAGAGTCATCTTCAGGTTGGGCATATACTCTTGACGCTAATAAACAGTTTTCTTCACACTCACTGATTATCAAAATCATATCAATTCGTTCTTCATGGGGATAAGTTCTCATTTTACAATATTTCATAATGACAATAATTTTAAATTAGTTAAAACAATGATAATGGTTTCATTAACAAGTTGTGTCACTGTCAAATACTTTTTGTTTCATAATAATTATTAATGTCATCTAGGCCAGAGCCTACTATTATTGAAACAATAGCAGAATAGATTTTATAGGAAATCGTAAATGTATGGTTTTATTGACAACATATTGTAATTTTGGTATTTATTTCAGTCTGAAGTCTAATATATTTGCTAAGAAACCAGCGAATTTAACATATTTTGTCTTAATAATTAAGACACATGCATCTTCTCATTTTGAAGAATGCTTTTTATATTTCAGATATGGAAATAAAAGTGAGTTTTTACATTTGCCTGCATTTTACTTTAGATACACATTATTAAAAAAAATTTAAACTTGTGCTTTTAGCGAATCTGCGTAGTCTTTAATAAAAAGGTTTTTGAAACGCTTTTTAAGCTTTTCATTACAATACAGCGTGTTTCATTTCAAAGATAAAAAATAACTCATAAGTACAATATAAAAACACCTTTTGTGTAAAAAGCAGAAGAGATAGGTATAGGGAACCCTAATATAGTTTTGAAGGGAATCTACTTCTGCGTCAAATTACGCCACTAAATTTCAATAAGTTATTTAATTAAATGTGTGTCCAAATTTTGAAGGAAATTTATTCATCAGTCTGAATAATATTGCATTAAAAATTTCATGTGGTAGTTAACTTCAACTTTTGAGCTAAGCAGTACATTTAATCATGAGCAGCTCGTTACACGTTACAGGGTAAAAACAATATTTAAATAATGATCTGTATTTTTAAATTTCTCAAAAACGGTCAGTTTTGAGTATGGGAAATATAAAAAATAACTCAACTTTATTTTGTCTATAGTATCTAAAAATATAAAAAATATAAGGTGTTCCATAGAAAAAATATAATTTTGGTATATAACTTTTTTGGGAGTCACCCTATATATTTCAGAATGATTTTGGAATATGCTCCTCATGGATCCACATATGACTGTGCTAAAAGTTTTTTCGTAACTCTCTTCATTTCTCGTAGAAATACCGAGGTGAATGTGGTGGCCACGCTGTATACTAGTTTATGACACATTTATTCCTTAAAATTCAATCCAAAAAATCTTTGAAGTTTTAGTAATAGGGGCTAAAAAAAATCTGGGATGGAATGTTTTCAAAACCAATGGCAATCACAGTAAAGAAGCAAGAATGATTACTGAACTTACCAAATGAAAAGAAAATACGTGACCAGGGCCTATCAATCAGCTGCTTCGAAACTTCTTTGTGTATAGTTTATAATATCCCATTCTTCAGGATATATCATTGCAAAGTAAAAAGCATTGTTATTGGAATCTGTAATTGAAAAAAAACTCTCATCTCTACTGATCAAAATATTCTGATCTAATAATTCTGAAATAACAGATAAAAAATAGAAACTGCGATAAAAATAAGATCAGATTTTTTTTTTTTGATAGATCACATCTGTTCTAATCTCAAACTTCCAAGGAACGTAAGAATTTTTTATTCAATATTGAAAGCTGTATATTCTGAATACTATTTTATTATTTTTTGTATATTTACAAGTAGGTAACAAAATTGGTAACTCCTTAATTTTATTTTCAAAAGTGTCATAAGAATATACTTTTCCTATTATATTTTCTATTGGCAGGTCCATGGTACCACCTTCAAATTCAATGTAAATTGAATTTGAACGAAAATCTACAAGTTTTATACTTTATTTTGTGATTTTCACTAAAATGTTTTCTTATTGACTAGAACTGGTGGATACTTGATGAAAATCCATATTGAAACTCATTAATACAGTTTATTGTATGATTTTCACTTAAGGTTTTACAAAAACCGCGACATGTGTTTCGCTATACAAAAGCTTTCTCAAGCGTTAATAATAAAATTTTATTTTTAAATCCAGGGAAAGCTGTTGAATGCTTTTGTATAGCGAAACACGTGTCGCGGTTTTTGTGAGACCCTTTATAGTGAAAATCACAATAAACTGTATTAATGAGGTTTATACAATAGTTGCTTCAGGCATATTCAAAGACTTTTTTGCACTCTTGAAAGTGCACAACTAGGCAAACGCATACAAAAATTTGTGAGATTGACTCACAAAATAACAACTTTATTTGTCAACTTGTAAAAGGTACTTTTCTTTTAATAATTATATATACATTTCCAAAACACACACAAGTTGACATTATACTAGTTCCAGTGAACACATCACACAATTTTTTAATTAATTATTACAGAAATCTCAGTTTAGATTATACTTGGTTCTTTATTCGATGGCAGACATGTTTATCGTTACACTCAATATGAAAAAACTCTCATAAAAAGTGTCATTTACTTTTATCAATTATAATATAGTTCGTTCAAAGAGATACAATTTTGAAGAAATTGATGGTTTTATATTAGAAAAATGTAAATGGTAAGTGAATAAAAATCCGAAGTATGAGAATTTCTGACTTTTCAGTGGCCATATCTCCAAAAGTAGACTGCAGAGTCACTTTTTGACTCTAAATGCACCGTCAGATGTGAATTCAATAAATGTCATTGACAAGAATATTGAGGTAAACCTGTACTTCACATCAAGATAACAATATTTGACATCCTATACGAGGGAACCGTTGTTTATGACGATGGACTAATCAGAAAGGAAATCTTCTCTCTATATAGATATCCTGAACAAGATATATTAATTATTTATTTTCCTCCTGCAGAGAAACTTCCAGAAGATATGGATTTTTGTTTTATATTTACTTCACACACTAGGTATGGCTATTGACCAAAAGTAACCAAATAATCAAACGAAACTTCAAGATGTGAACCATTTAACCAATTGGTGTAAAGGTAACTGCTTGGAACTGAATCTTGACAAATGTCTAGTCATGTGTTTCAATCGTTCTCAGGCACCAATCACATATAAATACTCCATGAACCCTTGAACCCAGTTGATGAAGTTGAAGACCTTGGGGTTATATTTGATAAAAAGTTGTCATTCTCATCCCATAATAATATAATAACATTTAACCACATTGAAAAACAGGCTGACTTAATATTTCTGTTTGAATTATTGTCAGGCCAAATCAAGTGCCCAGAACATCTCAATTTGGTTGGCCTGAGAGTCAAGTCGAGCAGTTTTCATTGTGAACTCACATTCTACCAATGATTGCTTTAATAGTCCAATCTCAAGAATGTCAAGGAAAGCTTTTTTTTACTCACTCCTTGGAAGTCTTCAAAAAGTTTACAGTCAATAATGTATTTAGTCTATAGATATATGCCTTGTATGTTTGTTAGTTTTTAGTACTGGTATTAGTTATAATTGTTTTATTTAGCATTTAGTTTTCAAGTTGCTCTTTATTTTATATATTTCAATATTCATACAAATGATGTAACTGTTTTTGAATTGAAATATATTTTTATATATGTATATTTTACAACATTGTAACTTAAGGTTTTCCAGTTGATACCAAATAAATAAGAGAGAAAATAGAAAGTTTCAAGAGGATAATTGCTCAGATTCTTCAGAGATTATGCATGAAATAGTGTTTTCATAAAAAAAAATAAAACAAACCGAAAAGATTCAATGCAGAAACCTGATATTTAGAAGAAATGGGTCCATTTTTTAAAATATATCATGAACATCAAAAGATCTTTTAAATGGGTGAAACATATATCCATTCAACACATACCCGTGAAAAAGCTTGGAGTGATAACAAAAAAATTGAATTCTTTGCACACCAACTTCTAAAGGGTAAAGGCTGCTTATTACTAATGCTATCAGTGAAAATAGTTTTGTTCCAACCACCTGTCTCAAACAAAAACTGCTGACTATCTCAGTGGAATAAATTATTGTAATTATAGAAAATGACTTCAGGAAAAGCTCATGTTTAATTTGCTGCATCCTACCATAATGTAGAAAGCGAAATGTGCCCCCCCCC
>WOGP01002125.1:0-17354 GCA_015342065.1 Leptinotarsa undecemlineata
GGTTCTAGCCGATTCTAGCTTGATGGCGTCAGCGGCAGCTCGCTCACCGCAACGTTGCCGCTGTTTATGTTCAATATTATGACAATTAGATTTTTTTGTGGAATTTTCGGAAGCTTCTCTGATTTTTGCAGTTTGCATTTTTTAAATTAAAATCGTTGTGAGAGCTACCCGGATTGCCTCCGCTCGCGATCGACAGGTTGGCGACCACTGAGTTAGAGGCTCTCATATGTTATACAGGGTGTAACTAAATAAGTGTAAAACATTTGAGGAGATGATTCCTCATCGACAAAAAGATAGGATCTTTCATATAAAAAAACTGCATTGGAGCATCCCTACAGCATACAGCCCCTTAAATAGAATGCATAAAATGTGTAAAACAATTTTTTCACAACCACTGAAAAAATTACAATATTGAAATTAACCTGACGTTTTGTACTAGTTAGCCAGTAATTTATTTGATTTACCCCATGGTTGTAAGGGGTGGAAAACGCAACCCCTAAAATTTATTTCCAATGTAACTGTTTGTCTTATTATTTGTATACCATTTAAAAATATATTTCCGAAAGACTGTTTCATTGTAAACAAAAAATGTCTCCTGGGTTTTTTGCTCAAAATAAACCAATAAACCAGTTCGCAGCAAAAAATAATTTACGAACAACTACAGAGATACATCGTCATAAATGCGAAAATACGAAACTGATATATCTAGTAAGTCGCTATTAGCGATAGTGACAATCAAATTGGTATGACGCCTGACAGTTTGTGAATTTTCGAAATTGAATTAATACTAATTGTGTGTTGTTGTTCTGTTCTTGATGTTACTTCAATAATTTACATGTTATTGAAAGGGCATACACAAATGAGGAAATGGCTGATATGCTTTACGTTTACGGTCTGTCTCAGGGGAATGGGCTAGAAGCTTCTAGAAGATATGCTGAAATGTATCATCTACGGCAGCATCCTTCACATAGAATATTTGCTCGAATTCATCAACGATTACGAGAATATGGTTCATTCGACAAAAAAACGCTGGATTGTGGTCGCCATCGAGAAGTACGAACACCACAGCTTGAGGAAGCAGTACTCAATTTGATTGAAGAACAACCTACTACCAGTACTAGAAAAGTTCCTGTCCAGCTAAATGTTGATCATATGACGGTTTTTCGAATTTTTAAGGGACAACTCTTATACACTTACCATCTTCAACGAGTATAGGCACTGTTACCGCGAGACTTTCCGAACCGTTTTGAAATTTGCAATTAGATGCTGGAAATGATTAGAAGAAATTGTGACTTTCTGAAGATGGTTGAATTCACAGACGAATGTAGTTTTTCTCGGGACAAGATTATTAATTTTCATGATCACCAGTTATGGAGGATGATTTAATTGGGCTTCATTTTCTACCTACACGATTAAATAGTGAGGCATACGTTCAATTTCTAAGAGAAGTGCATCCAGTACTGCTGGAGGAAGTTCCTTTGAACGTTAGAAGGGATATGTTTCTTATGCATGATGGGGCTCCCGCCCATTTTAGTCAAGAAGCACGTCAGCATTTAACTGAAACATATGCAAATCACTGGATAGGTCGAGGAGGACCACAGAGATCAGAGAGACTCCAGGAATATTTGAGCGACTACTTGGCTCAATGCGCCGACGTCTATACGCATGCGTAATATCTGAAAGTAGACATATTGATAATTTACTATGATTTCTTTATGTTGTGTGTTTTGTTAATGATAAATTAGTTTTGTTTATCACCCTTCAATTGTTTAATGCAGGTACTAACTGCAAAATAACAACGAATCCAGTTCGCATTCATGACGATGTATCACTGTAGTTGTTCGTAATATAAGTTTTTGCTGCGAACTGGTTTATTTGTTTATTGTAGGCAAAAACCCAATAGACATTTTTTGTTTAGAATAAAACAGATTATCGGAAATAAATGTTTAAATGATAAACAAATAATAAGACAAAAAGTTACATTGGAAATAAGTTTTAGGGGTTGCGTTTTCGACCCCTTAAAACCATGGGGTAAACGAAATAAATTACTGGCTAAGTGTCTTTTTGGTAGTACAAAAACGTCAGGTTAATTTCAATATTCTAACTCTTTCAGTAGTTGTGAAAAAAATTGTTATACAAATTTTATGTACCCCCTTTGAGGGGCTGTATCTTAACAAGACATGCTCCAATAAAATTTCTTTATGTGAAGGATCCTATCTTATTTTTGATTGAATGTTTCACACTTATTCAGTTACACCCTGTATATTTTCACACTAGGCTAGCTGAATGCATCGTTAATCAACATGTACAGCTTTCTTGAACTTGTGTTCCTTCTCATGGATGATTTCATCTTCAGATCTCTCGATAGTCCAAACATGCTTTACTATTCATGATACGCTGGTTTTCCTCCCTGAGTATTTTTTTAGCTCGCCAGTTCGAACTATCCATAGCCTCTCAGTTTTACCGATAGAGGGTTTTCCTTACTCACATTGTTTTTGGTAGAGGCAATGCAGTGATGGTGTTTCTCTGATATTGGATAGCCCTGGTTGTGACGGCATCTCAATTTTGAGAGTCTCTTGTTGATTTTCAGTAACTATTTGTTCCACCAGTTTTCGGCAGTAGCCTTTCTGTTTTCTGTTTTATTAGGTTTGTTGGGGGTAGAAATAGATACTTATGTCTTGGCACAATCATGTCGCTGAAATTGCAAAGGTTGCTTCTCAAAAGCTTGGAACACTGTTCCGAACGAGAAAACTATACACATCTCAGCATTTTTTGATGCTTTATAAAGTTCAGATCAGACCAAACATACCCTGAATTTGCCAGTCTCCATCCAGAAAAGAGCAAATATCCTGATTGGAGACGCGAACATCATGTGCAACCTTGATAGCCTAGAACATCGAGGAAGGGTTGGTAATTTCTCTGTCTTCTATAGATACTTTCGCGGGAAGTGTCCAAGTGACTTGGCATATTTGATTCCACCAAGAGCGGCACATATCAGAAATACGCAACGGACTATTGCTTCTCATCGTTTTGACGTTCAACTCAGTATACCTCGGACTCCACTCTTTATGAATTCTTTCATCTGGAGAACTGCATTCATGTGGAGTAAACTTCCTGAGAACGTTTTTCCAGATGGATTTGATCTCCAGAGATTCAAAGCCAATGTGAATCGCACAGGCAACTCTCTGAGAGCACCTTTTGGATTTTCTCACAGTGTGTTTTGTCCTTGAAAAATGCGAAAGTGACGATCACATGGACCGTCCCTCTTCTTGCTCGAAGAATTCATCTCTTTGTTGGAAATAGCAGTTTCAGACACATCGTCTTAGTAATTCCATGGTCACTTCTACTGACAGATTCGTTTAGTTTTTCAGGTTCGCTTTTTCAGAGAGCCTTCCTTGGTATGATTTGAAGACAAGTTAAGACAGAATGAGTTCGTGAAGCGTCAAGACTCTAATTGATCGAACATTAAGGTTCAATATCAAGAATGGGAGTATTGAGAGAAGTTAGGCCACCAAACACGGATTGCAAGAACTACATTTACTGGATTATTCAAACCGATACGAATTCATTTTCATTTCACGTTACAATGATTTGTTTTTTTCAAGAATCAAAGGTCTTACAATTTATTTTCACGTTACTTACGTTGCCCAATTTTTCTTTCTTTTTTGTCACTATCTCTATTTCCACTAACCTGACTAAATATTTTGATTTCAATTTCGAATGGAACCTTTAATTTCATTTGTTTCTTCATAGATTTCGAATCCATTCCATGCAATGGAAATCTGAACAGTGGTATTTTTCTACTCAATCTCGCTGTCACATATTTGACAATTTGAACCCCACGTTGTTACCGACGGACATTTCTCTTTCATTTTTTGGGACAAAATACCCATTGTGGTGGTCAATCGACCTTTAACGTTCCCGGACTATTTGAACTCGTTGGGAAATGTATAATACATCTAGTAGAAACAAAAATTGCTACAAGCAGTACAGGGAGGTAGAAGTACCAAAGTACCTTTTTACGTTTTTTTGCAAATAACTTATTGAATATGGCATTTTGCCAAAACATATACATATACTATCCACATGAAATTTTTCACAAAACATTTCCCATTGATTCAAACACGTTCACGTCATGTGGACTATATTCGATAGTTTCACACACCTGCTCACAGACAGCATTGAGTTCAATCATGGATACGATATCTTTCATGTATTTGTGATACAGTATTTGGAACCTTTGTTGTAGTAATGAATATCAGGTACTGAAGTTTTATCCCAACACCAAACTGTTATTTTCACATCTTGACACGTGTTTCGATCACCAAGTGATCAATTTCAAGAGGAA
Organism: Leptinotarsa undecemlineata; assembly: GCA_015342065.1. Lineage (NCBI taxonomy): Eukaryota > Metazoa > Arthropoda > Insecta > Coleoptera > Chrysomelidae > Leptinotarsa > Leptinotarsa undecemlineata. The sequence goes on from WOGP01002125.1 coordinate 4,349, forward strand.
GATTAAACTAGATATACATACAATGTTATTACTTAAATAAAATGAATAAAAACACTTTTGTCTAAATTCTGGTAAATTTTATTTATACGATCGTTTTCAGGTTTGACCCCATTATCAATTATAAACTCATAAATTTGAGAGAGGAGACCTACATAAATCAAGCTCGTTTTTGGTTTTCAATTGATTTGTTGATTTCCATGGCCCCCAACAGATTCTTTTTCTTCCTTTATTACATATATGTAGGATTTTGAGGTTATCTTCATTTGTCTTGTGGTTTATTTCTTCAAGATGTTAGTACATTGCAGATTTTTTGTCCAAACAGACGTCTTATTTCAAAATTTCGACCTGTTTGGCCTATATATACTGCAGAGCATTCGCCACGCTCTATTCTATACATACCTGATTTTTTTATTCTATCCCGTTTGGGTTGTGCATTGAACAGAGTTCTACCTAAATTATTATTATTTGTGAAAGCTGTTGAAATTTTGTATTCAGAGAAATAATTTAGAATATTTTCTGGAAGTTTACCTGAGTAATTGATATTACTCTTCTTGTCTATATTATGTTCTCGACACGTTTGGGTATAATTTACTTATGAGTGTGTTGTGAGTTTCACCTGATATTATCTTTCCTACTAGAAAAATGGGTACCTTATTGTTCACTGCTATTTGCCTAATTATTTTCATTTCATCTTGGAGAGTAAAGGGATTGCGAAAGCTCTGTGTATCATTGACCTGAAAGCGGATAACTTATGTGAGTGCGTTGTATAAATAAAATTTACCAGTGGTATTTAGGCAACCGTGATTGTATTCATTTCATTTCAGTGATCATGAATTACCATAAAATAAACAAGTCATCAATCACACATATAGAATGTTATTCTCATTAATACCACATTGTCTTGAATTGATTTAAAAATGTGGTCTTTGTAATAGCCAGGTAAATCGTTATTCATAATATCATTATGTTTACTTATTTCTACACCCTCGTAGGCGTCTTCTCATTCTTCATGTACCTAGCAGTCATATGGAACTAATATATATTTATCTTGGTTTTTGTCGTTACTAAAAGTCGAGATTTCGTTCATCCTTAACCTGAGGAAAAAAATGTTTGTGGAGGTGTTAAAATAACGGTTTGGTGTTGGAATAAAACTCCCGTAATATCGATATTTTTCATGTCCAGAAAGTTTCGAATTTCAATTTCTCGCTAGAATCCAGTGAATAAATACAGTTGAGAATTCACGTAGTTTTTTATGAAACTATTATAAATAACACCGAATTCCCGAAAAAACTATCAGATAAAGTCTAAGGCAAATAAGAACCCCAAAGAACCTTCAGTAACACCCGGGGTATACCGGATTCCTTATAGTTGTGGGGCGGTCTACATTGGAACCACGATAGGAAGTGTGGGTAGCCGTCTCCCTGGGCACAAGAGAAATTGTGGCTTCGGACAAACCAAGTAGCCGAACATGCTCGTATTCGAAGATACAGTAACATTATATAAGCGTATAATACAAAAACACAGGGATAATTGAAATAGAAAAGAAGATGCAATAGACATCAATAAAATCTGACAACCTGGCCAAACAGGTAATTCAATTAAGAGAAGCTACGCCCACCAATAAATAATGATATAAAACCAGAGACAAATACCAGCATCCTAGTGACCGAGGTCGGAACGGGAGCGCCAACTCGGGCACTGCGGTCGCCTTTGATACTGTCTACCGCAATAGTAGATGAGTCGACAGACTTTTAACAGTCAACTATATCAGTATGCAGATTATTAGACACCACCAATTCAAAGTTGGGATACTTAAAAACCAATTGAAGTTTACGTACTTTGGATTAAGAAATACACACAGTTCTTCAGTTGTGGAAACAAATGAAGAACTGAAACGGTAGAAACTTTTCAATAAACATTATGCATGTGTCACTTTTTCAACTGTAAAATAAAATAGTTCGTGTATTTTTATGTGTATATGTATTTGTTATCGTACCAACTGTACCTGAATTTTTTTAACTATTAAAAAATATTCAAACATATTTACTGCGACCTTTGAAGTGTACCAAATTCATTTCATTAGGTGCCGAAGAGGATATTATAAAATTTTCAATTCAGTAGTTACCTTCAGAATCGGGAATGGATGATGATTCCTGCCAAAAATCAAAATGAGATGTCGACCCTCATATGGTTTTTTTTTGAGAAATTTTTCATATTCGATCCAGCTTATCTGAACCTATTAATGTTGAAAAATAAAAAAGTTGAAGAATGTACGTTTTAACATAGCGGCGTTCCTTCAACATAAAATATCCACAAACTTCAATTTTCTCTCAGCACAATAGTAGTGATACAATTTGTTCAAATATTTTCCCAGACCGGAGGTGTCTTTGGAGAACGTGCCGTTTGTAGAGAATTGCCAACCCTTTGTCCCTGATAATGAAATAGAAACGAGTTATTTATGTGTATAAAGAGAAAAGGTTCTCTTTGTGTACATTGAGAATTACAAATTTAAATGTATATTCAAAATTGTTTATTTGAGAAACCGGTAGAGAACGTGACCAAACCTACAGATGGAATTTCAATTTGATGAATTTAAGTCCTCTCAAACTGCGTTGAAACTCATTGCTTCCCAATTTGTGATAATACTACACCGTTTTCCTTGTCAATAACTTCAGTAAACTATACTGAAACTTCTTTATATTCTACACTGCTATAAGAGCGTTGAGAGACTCAATAGCTGTGATATCTTTGGTTGCACTGCTATTAACATTTTGAAAATACCTATTTATACTACTCTGTTCAAAAAATAAGGTAAATTTTCATTTTTCTCAAAAAAAAAGTATTAATCATTTTACATTTTGTTTTCTTCAAAGCTGTCCCCCTCAAATATAATACACTCGTACATGAGTTTTTTCCAATCCTCAAAGCAATTCTAATGTGCCTTTTTGTCATGTCCTCGAGTTCTCCTAGCGATTCGATGTTGATCTCCTCAATTTTCACAAAAAACCGTACTTTCATAGGTCTCTTCAATCTTGGGAACAGAAAAAATTCGCAGGAGTGCAAATCTGAGACTGAGATTATGACTGAGACATTACTATGGTGTTGTTTGTTTTGATCAAACTTCCCATTCACCTTATTTTTGGGACAGCCCATACATCGATAATTTGTAGCAAAATATAGTTCTTTCTAAAATCAATTGGTAGATAGTTTGGAATTGTTCACAAAAATATTTCAGATAGAAATAAATATAAAAATGTCATTACTCAACGTACTCCTGATTTCTTAAAAATGCTTCAGAACAAAACTCGCCCATGAAAAGTCATGTGAAAAAGAATAAAATACGTATTGCTGCGTAGACGAAAATATCCAGGGCCATCAAAGGTGAAATTTCTGGCATGAAATGAATCGAAAATATATACACCGGAACTGAAACTCAATTCTTGACGCGCGTTTCACCAACCAAGTGGGCTTCTTCAGGAGATGAAGAACATTTGGATTGTGTGTGTCGAGTTATATATATTATACTTTGGATTTATCTAGGGTCGCAAAGAAAAGAAACTACTTCTTGAACTCCGACCCCCTTCAGTTGAAAAGTCAGAAATTTATGAAGATGATATATGTTTTTTCTCGAAATGAGTAAAAAAACAACGTCTCCGAATACTAACATGTTTGTCATCAACACATATGTAATCGCCCTGTTTGTAGGCCTTGTCAAATTATTTGAATACATTCATCAGTTTCATCGTTTATATCTTTTGATTGTGGCCTTTTCGAATTCAACATTAAATTTGGAATAATTGATGATAACGTATAAAGTTTCAGTTGGAATTCGATGAAATCATTATAATATCAGCAATATTCAATCCGTTTTCGAATATCCACCCAATTTGAAAGCTTGCCTATTGCGGAACTAGGTGTCAGTATCAAAAACTACTTGGAGTTCATACAATATATATGAAACATCGTTCAGCAGGAAGGTGATATTTTGGTTTTCTTTGATGTTAGTTCTTCATTTCCTAGCGTCCCAATTCCACAGACCTTATATATAGATAAATATATTACACATATCATCAATTGTTGTTTTGAACGTTCATATTTTCCAGATTTGTGGGAAATTGCCGTTGGGAAACCCGTTTTCAAGAATAATGATCCAGCTAGTAATTCTGATCTCAGAATTATCCCAACCATGAGTAAAATTTTTGAAAGAGTTATTTATCTACAAATTAATGAATATTTCAATACCAATAATCTGTTATCACCATTGCAATTTGGTTTCAGGCAGAGTTTTAGCACGGCTATTGTCACACAAGCTCTTGTTGGGGAATTTGATGAGGGAATGATTAGCAATCTAGTACTACTAGATTTTTCGAAAGCATTCGATACCATCAAGCATGAGCTGATTTGCATGAAAATTTAATATTATAGTTTTGATAATGCTGCCTTATTTCTCATCTGGTCTTATTTACTTGGTCGATCTCAAAAAGTTGTTGATGGTCATCACTCCTTACCTCTTAATATTCTATCAGGATTACCACAGTGTTCCAGTTTGGAACCTTTATTGTTCATCATTTATACTACTGACATTATCTCGTCCATCAAGAAATGTAAAATACAGGCGTATGCTGATGACATACATATATGCACTTCAAAATCGATGAGTATGCTGAGGCACAAAATCTCATCAATACTGATCTTGATTTGGTTAATGGGCTATCAAGTGAACATGATTTCAAAATTAATCCTAATAAAACAATGATGATGCATTTTGGATCACAGAAGAATAGCAAATTTGCAGAAAACAATTTCCATTTAGAACTAGGTCATACTATCTTGACTCCTGCCAATACAGCCAAAAACTTAGGGGCGATGCTTCACACTGATCTTAGGTTCACTATTCATGTTAAAAAATTTATGAAAAAAGCTTATATGTCATTGAAACTGTTATACTGTAATCGTTTTATTTTGAGCCAACCTCTAAAAATAATGCTATGTGATAGTTTGTTGGGCTATACTTATATGATTCAAATCAAAAAAGAATACAGAAAGTACAAAATTCTTGTTGCCGCCTAATTTATGGACTTCGTGAGTATGATTCAATTTCTGAATCCTTTAAAAACCCCCGCTGGCTTAATATGAAAAACCCATTTGGGTTTTTTGTTCATAAATTGATTACTCTTTCCTATTCTTCCCTTTCAATACAAAAACTAATTCTGCTTGAAAATATTCACTCAAGAAACATTAGACACGAAAACACATAAACTATACCACAACATCGCACTGCACAGTTTCAGAGATCTTTTCTTTCTGGTGCTGTAAAACTCTTTAATTCATTGTCCGAGCAATTGAAGACATTCAATATCAGCAAATTCAAATACAAATATACAAATTATATCTATTACAGTCAGTAGTGTCAACTTTTGCTCATTGGTCAAATTAATGAACAATAGATCAATCAATTTACTCATTTATCAATTCTATATGTGATCACAAATTATTATTTTTATTTACGTTTCTCATTTTGTGGTACCATCACTGTTGATTGTCTTATTTTTGTATGTTCGCGTGCATTATGGAGTGGTGCTTGTTGGTTGAGTTAGAATAACTTTGAGCTAGACTTCGCCAAGGAGTACCAGAATCTCCTGTAACCTATTTCCATTTTCAAATGTATATTTGTATTTATTCATTTATTATCATTATTATTATTATATCTAGTTGAAGCTGGGGTGATTCTGCAGTTACATGGCTGACGGACTGCGAATAGCTATGATGCTCCATAGGTGGCTCGGAGAGTTATTACCAGTACACGAGGATAATGACCAATGCAGTCGATGCCGATGACACCCAAAAAAAATTTAAGACAATCAAGACGCAGGTACCTAGCAGTGGTATCTATGGTATAAGTAAGGACAATATTATATGTTATTTAGTTTATTTTATCTCTTGAAGATGGCCATTTGGTGATCGAAACACGTGTCGAGGTGTTAAAATAACGATTTTGTGTTGGGGTAAAACTCCAGTAATATTCCTAACAAATAGAATAATCAACTGAAAAAATGTCATTTCTTCAACCATCATTCTTTAGGGGGGTCAACGTTTCCAAAAGTAATCCTTTTTTCTTTTCGAAACCCAGAAAATGCAATCCTCAATCACGACTCAATTATTACCAGCTACATTTCCTTCGACACAAGGTATATTTTCAAAACATCCACCATCTAAAGGAAGCTTGGTATAGAAATTCTATTTTTTCGATTGGTTATTCAATTTTAAGGAAAGCTTGATGAATACGACAAGTTACTGATGAATTGAAAACTTCAGTGATTCATATTACGCAGTAACTTGAGCAGAACTTTTATTGATCTAGTTTTGTTTTTTTTTCACATTGTTGAAAGTGATGCCCCCAAAAAACCGTATTAAATATTGTAATTTTCCACAAAAAATATATTTCAACGAATCTACAAAATTTTACCTTTACCTGCTTTTGAGTCTAGCCCGCAAAGTGTATCAGCTATTTGGAGGTTTGCATTATCCAGTCCTGGAGAACCTCCTATCTGCACATAATCGTCTAATCCACGTTTCTGACACTGGAATAGCAAACCAATTAGTGGCGACTATACATTGTTTGTACGAATACGAAACATGACAACAGGATATTAAACATTTCTCCGAATTAGCTTCGCAGACACATTCACAATAGATCGTATAACGAAAAATCCATTTTCTCGAACAATAATTAGAAAACTGTAAAGATCATCAGTTTTATTGTAGTTGTGGAAGATTTTTGACATTTTTTTCGATACAAATTCATCGTGTATATAACTTAAACGGTAGCTTTTGACAGGAAAAGTATGCATCTTGAGCTTAATAGAAAATAATATTCTGAAGTAACGAATAGTGATCATTGATCTTAGCCAAAAAGATTTCTTTGAAACGGGTTATTCATAATATAAGGTCTTCAATAACAAACCTAACCTAAGAGACCAAATCAGGCAAGAAATGCAGATTACCCGCTGTGTTCCAAAATGTTCAATACGAATTTTATGTCAGAGTAGGTTACTGTCTAGATACATTGTCTAATTGTTGTAGCAACGAACAAGAATAAATTGAATTTCAAATATACCTTTAGTTCTGTTGCTACGATATACTAATATTTGACGCAACTTGTAATACATGATTGGAATAAGCTCTGTAAGATAGTTTCGAAAAGTAAAAGGAGTTTTTCTGTTCAAAAATACCGGTGATGACGTTATTATTCAAAGGTTGATTTCCTTGTACATCACACAGATCATCATTTTAAATAACAGTAATTCAAGATCGGAAATCAAACTGTTTCGTGATTTTTAATAACATTAGTTGTTGTGCTGATACCAAATTTATGCATAACTTGACACACACTGTATATGTCAATTTGGAATTTTTACCAGAAATGATGGAAAATTGAAGTTTCACTCAGAATCACATATTGATCAGTTGGAAAGCATAATCGGGAAGTATATTTCAAATGAATGTAATCAAATAAATGAATAAATGGATGAAATAATAAATGGTCTGATTGCTTTTAAAAATATTCAGAGATTATTGTGTTCAATCAAAATGAATTTCTCTCCAAAAGGAAAAAACAATTTTTTTTTTATAATCAGTTTTGTTCCACAGATACGTATTCTCTGCAAATTGTCTAAGAAACACATTTTAACTGCCAAGATCTCTCTCCACCCATTTTGATGACATGAGATAATTTTACCACTTTGTATGTGTTGAATTTTGACATGATAATGATAATAATATAAATAAAAAAGCTCCACTATTGATAGTTCATCAAATGAGGCTAACCTGTATGAACATCGACAACTTACGTTTTTTTTTCTCTCCTGTGGAACAATTTTGAAAATAATGAAACAGACATCACAGATAACTGCATCCCATGAAAATTTTTGGTTTTCAAAATAATCTCTCAGTGATATACTATAGCAATAATGACATAATTTTTGTGTATGTTCGAAATCAACATTCAAAGAATCACTCGTGAAGTTCAGATGATAAAATCTGAAAGTATTTCCGTCCAATTTGACCTGAATATATCTTCAAATTTTCCGTATTTCAGAATCGTTTCATTCTGTAAATTTGTACACCTTGAAAAGGTATACAAAGATTTATGGACTTCTGGCAGAATCTTCCAGGGTTGGTTCACCTTTCGAAGCTTGATACCCAACAGTTGTTGGGCTACAGTAGGGATGAACTGCGATGTCTATCAGGCCTTCTTACAGATCACTGTCATTTGAATCTACATCTGCAGAGACTCGGACTGTCGAAAGAGAGTGTGTGTCGCCTTTGTTTTAAAAATAATGAGACAGCAGAGCACACAATTTGTGTCTGCCCCGCTGGGGACCGAATCAGGTTTTTAGAGTTCGGTAGAGTCGTACCCAAACCATCTGACCTGAAAGACCACTTACCATACAAACTAATCGGCTTCGTTAAGAAGCTTTGTTTATGTGGCCGAGTATGAATGGGTGTGAGTTACAATAAACGCTTGCGAGTTGCGGTGGAGGGTCGAATAGGCCCACTCCCTTTTGGCCTAACCTAACCTTAAAAATGTCTAGGAAAAAGGTCGCGATGATATATCTATCTCTCAGGGATAACCCACAATAACCTTTTTCATCCTCCTCCATTTTTTTTTCGAAGTGATTAATCATTAACCAATTAAGTACCTTAAGTATATTAAGCATTCAATATAGCTCTAATATAGGCCTTCTACAGCATGTTATTTAAATGAATATTCTTGAAAATATTACAGATTTACAATACATGTTCATATCGGTTGCGGCGGTACCGGCCGTACGACCATCGGCCCGTGCCTATACTATAATTACCAGCAATCGCACGCCTTCATATGCGTATTTAGTATTATCATTGCACCCGTGCGAAGCCAGGGCGGGTCGCTAGTTTGACATATAACAACAACCGGGGTTGTTTGAAATAATACATTTTTTAATGAAATCGTATCACTTCAAAGTTCGTATCAGTAGCTACTGAATGAGAAAATATTCCATGAATTGAAATTATTTCTCCATAATTTCATCCATCACTTACCTTTTTCTTACAGATGGAGGCTTATTTCTTTAAATTGGGTATCATTTTGAAAATAATTACTTGTAACACATTACCAAATTATTATACCGTTCAAAGTAGGTGTTCACACAGCCAGTGAATCCAGTTCAATAAGGAAAATCCGCTTTCCATAAGCTTCAGTGTTATTGAACCAGTTTGATAACGATCGATAAAATTAATGTTTGCGTAGGTATTGACGTTGCTTTTAGTAACATGGGTTTTCATAAATCCTTTTTCTAAATGCCTTTTGAATTCTCAAATAACAATTTCGATTGGAAGACTTTTGATGTTTCCTATTGACTACTGTCAGATGCTTATATTTTGTTTTCATGTCAAGTATCTCCATATTCACTTTACTGAATGATCTTCCGATCTGGAACCTACATATACTCCTACATCTACATAAACAGCCATATATATTACAGATCAGGTTACATACACTCAAGGTATATTTCGTTTAACATATTCGAAAAGCCAATGAAGTATATTCAATAGTGACTAAGAGGAAAAAACTGGAGTTAAAAAAAATATACTTTTTCCGAAATGTCGAAAACAGGTAAGAGAAAATAACTTTTGTCTAATTTCTACTAAGATTTTCATTTGTTGCTACCGATTTGCTTGAGAATGGTTTAATAAACTGAAAATGAAAATCTAGGTAGAAATTAAACGATAGTTTTTTTCCTTCAATTCAATAAGTGAAAGATTTGCGAATCCAAAAAGGCTGAAAATTATTGATTTTCCACGAAGAACTTTTCACATACACAAAACACACATGCAATACCTCTAACCGAACCTTGTGGATGGTGCCAGTTTCTAGTTCAACGCCTCTACCATCGCTGGGCGTTGCTCCAACATCCAGTGCAGCAACTTTTACTACTGCAGGAAATAAGGTGCTCAAACTGCAGTTCGTCCTCTTTCCATAGTTTCGGAGGGTGTATATGTCATCCGTTTGGAACAATACGTTACAGGCTGAAAAGTAGTCAACTTCTTAACTGTTTCTTGAAACTCAGATATAATCAGTTTTCGTTGGCTGTAAAAATGTCTCCGCATTTTTAATATTTCTGATGGAGAACAGAACTTAATTGAATTATGGTCAATGACCTCTTTCCCATATAATTTTGGCAAAGACGGCTAAAGTTTCTGAACATGTTTATTCCGGTTCTACTCACCCTCTACTTCAAAGTTGACTCTGTACCGGAGGTTGCTTTCATCCTGGGGATGAATGCCGCCCCGTCTTGGTGGTGAAAATTATTTCATTGAGAATCAGTGCCTGAACGATTAAACAGATTGATTCTAAGCAACTTTTCTTTCATAAAGATTTTTCGAACAATGAACCCACTCTTTCATACGGTTTTCAGCGAATAACTCGAATATGAAATACTTTTTCAAAAAACGTATTCCCAGTGAAAATATGGCCTCTAAAAAACCCAATAAAAAAGTAATAGCTTGTTGAAGGTTGATTCTTATTCGTCAAAAATACTGTAACAATAAAACACATTATTCAAGGGTAACTCCCAGAAACTTTTTGTAAAAGTTCTTACAATTAAAACTGAGCGAATTGAAACGAAAATGATGTTGGTGCCGTTATTTTTTTGGTGACAAAAAATTTAACATTATTCATCTGATCACCACCCCAATTGAAAATAATAATTGTCACTAAATAATTAATTTTTTCATGTACTGGCTCTTGGAGTTTGACACGTTTTCAAGTCCTTGGTTTCTTGGGCCTTGGGCCACAGTGCTTGGTTATTTTCCTCTTAATTTGCTTATACAGGACAAGCACTTTTCCCAATCATCAAAAATGCGATACTCTTCTCGTCAAATGTTTCAACAATGAAGTTGGCGTCTTGAGGATATGGGAAAAACTTTATTTGATTTTAATTTTACCTTATATATGTTGCCTAGTTTCCATGCTAGGGATTTTCTTAAAATAGTACACAGGTTTTTTAAACATTTAAAAAATGTTTATGTTCATTGAAACTTAAATTATTGGATTTTGGAGTGTTGGGGTAACAGTTTTCTCTTCCGTGAAAGGATCAACTTTGAAGTACAGGGAAAGTAAAACTAAAATCCGATTTTTAGTAGAAATCGATTTTGTTTTAACATTAGCACTGTGATTCACTTTATAACCAGACTGAATACAATACATTTTTTCAATGTTTCACCCCTTTTATTTTTTGAACAGGTCTAATAAAAAAATTGAAATTTGGGATGATGAAATTAATGCATAAATACTTTATTTTGAAATGAAATTGACAGAAGTTACTTTCAAGATGACGACTGGTCGCCACCTGGGAAAAAATAAATGGAAAGGGGGTCTCGTGACACATCTTTTGAAACTCCTGACAAATGCTACAGCGGCTGAACTTTTAATAATTGCCTGAATACATTGACATTTACCGACATAATATATGGTAATAAACTTGAGGTCAGTCCAGAAGATGCTTGAAATGGTGTCCTTGAACTTCTTGACATATGAACAGCCTATCCGATATTTCACGCTGAAGATTTTCGAACACAGTAACGTCAATATCTCTACAAATATTTATTATTCTCTACCGTATATCCAATATGAAGCAAGTTCAGTCAAACAAGTACAAAGGTGTCAAATCTGGCGATCGGTCTGGCCATTCTGTAGGACCTCGAAGGCCAATCCAACGACCGGGAAAAGTAGTATCTAAATAGTTTCTTACATGCCTGGAGTAATGTGGTGGGGCTCTATCTTGTTGGAATACCATATCCATATCGAATTCATTAGGATTAGCTCCGACAATTTCAGTGATGGAGGGTCGACACTAGTTTCCAGCATATTCAAATGCAGTTTCCCTGTTACAGTTTGATCAATAAATCGAGGTCCTACTATATGGTCTCCCAATATTCCTGCCCAAACGTTATTTTTTTCTAGATTTTGGGTATATGTTTTCCGGAAAAAGTGAGGGTGAGTGTCACTCCAATATCGGCAATTTTGTCTGTGAACATTGCCCTTTAAAAAGTTTATATTCGTCACTAAAACAAATATTGTGGAGATAGGTAGGATGGCTTGCAATGTTTTCCGTCATGATTCCGCAGAACTCTGTTTTATCCCAATTATCCCAAATTTCAATTTTTTGGGATGACCCATTCCAAAAATAAAAGGGAGGTATTGAAGAAATGCACTGTATAACTGGTACTTTGATTGTTTCAAATGATCATTCTTCTGTATAATTTTGAAGGAAAATATTCTTTAGGAAAAAATATTTTTAGTTCCACCTTTTAACAAAAAAATGTGATTAACTTCCGAAAAAAGCCACATAGCAAATGAGTTCAAAATGTGAAGATCATGCACAGTGTAAATGTGTAGATCATGCACAGAAGTCACTTTTAGATAAAAAATCCTTTTCCAATAAACTAATTTCACAAAAAATTTACATTTCACGAAAGAAAAAAATCCTTTCGAAATAACAACCACTTTCAAAAAAACATTGAATTACTCATTAGTTTCCATTTAGTTTGTATTCCCAAACATTCGGTATGAAATTCAGACAAACAGCATTCACAGCAACGCTATTCAACGTGATATATGAAAGAGCGTTGATATAAAATTTCAATTATAACATTTGAAATCGAACACCTTCGGAAACAGCGACTTCATTATTTATATTGTGTGAACAAAATGGATGAGATTTACAAATATTCAGTTTTGCATGGCTTCTTCGAGAAAAAATGTGTATATTGTAATGAATCTGAAGCCGGCCCTGACCGTTGCCTCTGCGATCAAAGGTATGACCGCGCATAAAGCGGTCTGACACGCCGGGAAAGTTCTAGGCAGGTACAGAGACCTCTCTAGATACATCTAGAAAGATCTTTGTGGGTATATAAACGCTGATGTCCGTCCATAGGGGAGTCTATAGCTAGAAAGTGAATT
>WOGP01002126.1:0-17354 GCA_015342065.1 Leptinotarsa undecemlineata
TGAGAAGGGGCAATCGTCGGCCTGTACCCAGCAAGCCCCCGTAAAAAACGCATATGTTGCCGTTCTCCAACGACAAGACAAAGGTGTTTTCGTAGACAGCCTCATCAACAACGAGCCTTGCACCATGCTGCTAGATACAGGTGCGACGAGAACCATTGTTGGGCCAACCTTTGCCAAAACACTGGCAAGAATTGAACCGTCAAGCTGGAAGCTACGCACCACAATAGGGTAACCAGCCACTGTTCTTGGAGAACTACCAATTGAATTGATGTTGGGCAGCACTGAATTGAAACATCGTGCACTGGTGGCAAACATCGAGGAGGACGATGCAATCATTGGAATGGACAAAATGAATTCCAGAGGGTTTGAGCTGAATTTCCAAGACGGCGTCCTACGTGTCGGCGGAGAAGAGCGGGTGCTTCATGGAAGAAGCGAAAAGACGATCAGGGTCCTGTTGGCTGAAGAGGTGTACGTACCTGAAAGGGCTGAAACCATCCTGGAGGCTCGCTTGGACGGAAGTGTGAACAGCGGCAAGGTGGTAATAGTCGAGCCCAAGATACACAATGGGAAAATTGGACGAGGAATTGCAGTGGGGAAGACCCTGTTGCGTGTTGATGAATTTCTGCCGGTCAGAGTCATGAATGTCAAGTACTTTCTCGTAACCTTGAAGAAAGGAACAGTTCTGTGGCACTGTTCGTCCATTTTCTCTGTGATACGGAGTGTACGCAGTTCTGTTAGCCAAGCCAACAACTTGTCTAAAGAGTTGGAGAAGATGATTGACATTTCCTTCAAGGACATACCACCAACTCACCGATCGAAACTGAGGCAGTTAGTCAAGAAGTACCAGGAAATCTTCGACATCGGAGAAGGAATATGGTTCAACATAGATTTGACACTGGGAATGCCCGACCAATTCGACAATCAGCTAGAAGATTCCCTCTGACCAAGAAAGAAGAGGCATACATTATAGTCAGTAATATAGGAAAAGAAGGAGTCATCGAACCTTCTGACAGCCCCTGGTCTTCTCCAGTCGTATTAGTGAAGAAGAAGGACGGCTCGACAAGATTCTGCGTGGACTATCGCCAGTTAAATAACATGACGAAGATAGACAGCTACCCTCTTCCAGGAATCCACGACACCTTAGACACGCTAGTCGGCTCCACGATTTTCTTGACTTTGGATTTGAAGGTGGATATTGGCATGTTGAATTGGCCCCAGAAGATCGAGAAAAGACCGCTTTCACCATCGGTTCAGGATTGTGGCAGTTCATGGTTATGCCATTTGGTCTTTGTAATGCTCTAGCGACCTCTGAGATATTGATGGAGACGGTTCTCAAAGGGCTCTCGTGGAAGGCGTATCTAGTGTATCTCGACGATATAATCGTGGTAGAAAAATTGTTCGACGATCACTTGAAAAATCTAGAGGAGGTATTCATGCGTTTGAGGAGTTCTGGATTGAAACTTTGTCCCAAGAAATGCCATCTGTTCCAAAAAGAAGTCTGTTGCCTTGGCCACGTTGTCTTTGGTGGCGGTAGACGAACAAAAGATCAAAGCAGTTGAGGATTGGCCCATTCCAAAAAACATACATCATCTTCCTTGGTTTATGCACCTACTACCGCAGACATGTATTGGGGTTTGCCAACATCGCCGAACCATTGACCCGACTCACAGAAGGGCAGATCCCGTTTCAGTGGTCTGAGGAATGCCAAGACTCATTCAAAAAGTTGAAAAGAGCTTTGATCAACGCTCCTGTTTTGAGCTACACCCTACCGGACGGAAAGTTCATTTTGGATACGGACGCCAGCAACGTGGAACTTGGAGCAGTCCTTTCTCAGATCCAGGATGGACAGAAAAAAGTTATTGGCTACTTCAGCAAAACGCTCAGTAAACCAGAGCGCAATTATTGTGTCACCAGGCGAGAGATGTTGGCCGTTGTCAAAGGTGTAGAGCATTTCCACAAATACGTGTATGGAAGAAGATTTCTCAAATGTATGGAAGAAGCTCAAATGGCTTCTACAGTTCAAAAATCTCGAGGGCCAAGTAGCGCGCTGGATTGAGAGTCTACAAGAATTTGACTTCGAAATAGATCATCGAGCTGGGACTAGCCATAAAAACGCAGATGCCGTGTCACGGAGACTATGTCCCGATGACTGCTCATATTGCCGACGAACAGAAGAGAAGGAAGCAGCTATTTGTTGAACTACAGCTGTAGACGACAACTGGAAGGAAAATAAGATCAAGGAAGACCAAGAGAAAGACCCAGATCTTGGTTTAGTCACCGGATGGAAGAAAAGTAATCAAAAACCATCGTGGTAGAAGATAGCAGGTTATTCGCCAGCGGTTAAGGCCTACTGGGCCCAATGGAACTCCCTTACTTTGGAAAACGGGATTCTGAAGCGGATGTTTAAGACTGAAGACGGTGGAGAAGAAAGGTGCTCAAAGAAATCCATGATGGAGTCACTGGAGGACATCTGGGAGTAACGAAAGCCCTCCAAAAAGTAAGACAACGGTTTTATTGGGTTAATTGTCAAGTCGACGTCAAGGACTGGTGCAGAAAATGTGCTGTATGTGCTGTCAGCAACGGACCTCGGATACGACCGAAAGCTCCAATGCGTCAGTATAAGGTGGGTAGTCCTTTTGAGAGAATAGCTATCGACATCGCCGGCCCGGTCCCAAAGTCCGACCAAGGGTACGAATACATCTTAGTAGTTCAGGACTACTTCAGCAAGTGGACAGAAGCTAATGCCCTGCCCAATCAGGAAGCCTTTACCGTCGCTGACGTTCTGGTAAAGGAATGGATATGTCGATTCGGTGTCCTATTAGAGCTGTATCCGGACCAGGGCAGAAATTTCGAGTCCAACTTGTTCCCAGGAATATGTAAACTGTTGGACATTCGAAAGACCTGAACCACAGCCTTACATCCATAGTCCGACGGAATGGTGGAACGAATGAATAAGACCATAAACCGCCACTTGTCCAAGATAGTCTCTGACCATCAAAGAGAATAGGACGAATACCTCCACCTTTTTCTGCGGAACTCGTGGAAGGGTCCGTACAAAATTATGAAAAAGATCAATTACCACGTCTACCAAATCCATAAGTCACCTCGAGGAAAGCCTAGGGTCGTCCATTTCAATAGATTGGCTCCTTATGCTGGAAATCATGACCAAGTTTGCGCCCTCAGACCACTAGAGGATGAAATGACGTTCCAGCAATTCATGTCCTTATACTCGAACAGACAGAAGGTCGTACATGGGGTAACTCAAGAAGAGCCACGAGACCTTTTCAAGGTTCCAGTTGATAACGCACTATCTCACTGCATGACAGATGATCTACAAATGTCCAAGAGTATCGCTGAACCCTGAAGTCGGGGGAGTGCTACAGTTAAAGAAGGGTCAGAGAAACGTTTTCTACTTGGTGATCAAAAAGCATTCTCGAGACAAACCATCATATGAAGATGTCTGGAGAAGTCTTACCAGACTGAGGGACACGATGCTCGACTAGAATCTCATGGACTTGGCAATCCCGAAATTAGCCTCTGGGCTCGACAGACTGGACTGGAGAATTGTGACAAGCATGTTGGAAACGATCTTCAGATCCAGCGGCATCAAGATTTTGGTTGCAGTAATCATCTCCCACGACCAAGCATGAAGACTGTGGAGTGTTACTACCATCGAACTTCACAGTGCAGATATGGGGAGTCCTGCAGGTATCGATACACGCCAAGGAAGACATTTCGGGGCGAAACGTCTGTGAAGGGGGCAATGTAACGAATCTGAAGCCGGCCCTGACCGATATCTCAGCCAGCAAACACATGACTCATCGCTAACCACCGCGAAAGGTATAGATGAGTGTCGAAACCCCTAGAGAGATCTGGAGCGATCGTTGCCGATATAAAATGGCCGCTTCCCGTCCCGAGTGCAGTCTGTATTCAGAAAGCGAATTGTGCGTTTAAATAAAGAATTCGAACAGTGAAGATAAATCAAGCGTTAGCTGGTAAGTGTGGAATATAAATTAGTTGTGATAGTGAAATATTGTTAAAAATAAATTTGTTTGAGACAGTTAATTCTTCAATTCTTTACAATATATTAGATTATTCGTTTTCTCCAATAATTGATTTATATACAATTGAAAGAGGGTTGGAGACATTATGGATGCATGGTGAACACCAGCATTCATAATAACCAGAACAATAACACATACAAATAATACCTAATAATCTCTCAATGCTATGGTGTGTACAATATTTTTCATTAGTCTATGTTCAGATAACACAAACTGGATGGTTTGCCCACTCGAAAGCATGACACGTATAATTCCGTGTGAAAAACATGGTATGCTCAAATCTAAGCCGCAAACAGACATTGTTTGGCCTTGGGACTTAATATTAGTATATCAAAAGTTGATCTTGAAAAGTTGATCGTTTCGACTTCTTATGTTTAATATCGCCGTATT
This sequence comes from Leptinotarsa undecemlineata, assembly GCA_015342065.1. Taxonomy (NCBI): domain Eukaryota; kingdom Metazoa; phylum Arthropoda; class Insecta; order Coleoptera; family Chrysomelidae; genus Leptinotarsa; species Leptinotarsa undecemlineata. The sequence goes on from WOGP01002126.1 coordinate 4,455, forward strand.
TCAACCAATCCACACATACCATTGATAGCTTATACTTGTACTGATAAACATTCCATTTGAATCAATCTGTTCATAAGTGAAAACTCAGGTACTGACAATGATTAAAAAAAAACACAAATATCTTTCGATTAGTTCAAATTTGATTCTATTCCAAAACATAATGAACTTATTGTATCGAATATCTTGGAATTATGATTGTGAAATGAAAATGAAATGAATATGTGAATGAAAATCTCAGAAGATCCATTACAAAATTTAAATAACAATTTTTCAACGTATATCATTTGAATATGCTGTATTTTTTGTTGGTATAATCTCAAGAAAGTTATGAAAAATTAGTGTGAAGTATGAAGTCATGAATATTCATCTTGATAATGAGAAAATATTCAGAAACATTTTTCAAAAAATATTTTTTGAACAGATTCCCTCTATCCTAGTGTTTTTCAAAATATCACAGATCCGACATATTCCGTGCAACCAGGTTCATTTGAACATATTATGGACGATAGTTCTTTTTCAACCATACTTTCATCAAATGGTATGTTTTTTTGTCGAAGCCACTTAAGGATATCCGCTTTTCTCCATGCATTAGTTGGTATTTTTTCAACTTTTGTGCAATGATAACTTGCATTATCCACCACAATCACATAGTCAGGTGTCAAAAACATCGCCGTTCATGTCTTCATGGTGATCACCAGAATGCTTTGACTAAAATATCAATTAACCGTCCTCAGCAAAACCATCAACACTTCCAATGTGGGTAATAATCAGTAGTTTTCCTTTTCCAGAAGGCGACTGCAATTCGGTATACCAGCCTTCGGTAGACTAGCTTGACGTGAAATTATGTTTTTGTCTTGCCACATCTTTCCAATACTTATATCCTTCGTTAAGACAAGTTTCGTCCACATAATAAATATTATCATTCTCACGTCGAAAGTCTCTTATTTGCCTCAAATTGTATATCCTACAGCAAATAATTTAATAATTTTTTATTAAGAGAGATTTTCTGTTTTGTTTTCCCAGTTGTTATTCGATTCCTTTGAAGTTTTCTATAAGTTTTTTTTATCAATGGGCACATACTGTCGTCTTTCAAGACTCCTATCATTTTGTTGAAGGTCGATATGTCCTCAAAATGAAATTAATGTACTGTTATTCTAAGTGCAAGTTCGTAGTTTTCATCTACAGACGCAATTTTTCCTTCTAGAGTTGTTTTTGAATATTGTATAGCTTTATTTTTTACTTTTGAATTTATAACTCGGGAATATTTTTCAAAAAATATTTTGGAAGAGATTTTCTATATCACAGCGTTTTTTAAATATCGACAGTGCTGTACAAGACATAAATCCGACATTTTATTTAAAATATAAAACTAATGAATCTAAAAGTCGAAGAAATTATCAATACACACAGTTTTTGACAGAATTGTCTTATACATCTAACAACTGACCATGTGTTTATAAAAAAAATAAAAAATTTAATGACTATTTTCTGTGAAAGTTTTCTTATAAGGTTGCCTCATTCCCTGTTAAAAATTATTCGTATCTTAATACTCAAAGTTACAATGACAAATGAGATCTCCAAACAAAAAAATATATTTTCATTTGTAACAACGCAAATATATTTTCTGAATCTCAACTGAAACGTTGGTTTGCATTCGAGTCAGGTCTTTTACTGTATTCTGGTAAATTCTAATCCATTGTTAAAAATCGTACCTGGCCAGGTAGATTCGCCTCAAAGTAGACCAAAGAAAATAACATCAGCATCGCATGAGAAGCACGAACAATATTTTGCTGGGAGATTTAGCAGCTGCAACGTTTGACAAAGAAGATTTCTGAAATTGTTATCGCGTTAATGTAATCTCGCCTAGAATTCAAGGATGAGACAAATATTGATTGATTCTTGTTAATGGAACCTTCGTCATACAGACAAAAGGCGATGCCCGAATGCACGTAATAATTACGAAAACCAAAGCGTCCAGTTGCTATCTGTGCACTAATAAGATATTTCGTTATTTTCTGATTATTCCATCTATAGATTTAAAGTTTTGTTTCAAGATTTTGATTGACTTCCGGGTTTTGCCATGGTCTTTTTGGTTATGATCTTCAAACTTTCCAACTACAACTGCAGCAATAGTCTTCAGTGGCGTGGTCAACGGGTATAACTATTTTGCAGGTCTGCAGGTCAGCAAATTGTTCTCAGTAGACATTGCTCTCGTAATCTTGTAGGAGGACAAAAATTTTTGTAGGTCTGCCGAACATGAATCTCGACCAGGTTAATCATTTTCGACAAAAAAAATTCCAACCCCCCACCCAAAAATTTCACAGTTCTCAAAAAATTGGAAATAAATTTTGCAGGTCGGCGGAAATTCTTGCAGGTCGGGTATGCCAAACATGAATCTCAACCAGGTTAATCATTTTCGACAAAAAAAAATTCAACCTCTTCCCTTTGAGTATGGAAAAATTCCACATTCCTCATTATATTGAAAATAAACTTTGCAGGTCGGCAGAAATTCTTGCAGGTCGGGTCTGCCAAACATGGATCTCGACCAGGTTAATCATTTTCGACAGAAAAATTTTCCAACCCCCACCCAAAAATTTCACGATTCTCATAAAATCGGAAATACATTTTGCAGATCGGCGGAAATTCTTGCAGGTCGGGTATGCCAAACATGAATTCCGACCAGGTTAATCATTTTCGACAAAAAAAATTTCAACCCCCACCCTTGGAGTATGAAAAAATTCCGGAAAATTAGTGTGGAGTTTTTTGAGGATGAATTAGTACTTTAGATCTATTAATAATTATTAAATGAGATAGTCATATTGATTTTTTCAATGTTGATTATTATGGCTGTTCAATGTGAAACTTTGCTGCCAAGACATTTTCTTTTTTCAATGAGTATAAAATCGAATGCATTCACTATTTATTTGAACATTATATTTTTTTCAAATTTATTAAAAAAAATTCATTTAGGTAAATTACTAGAGTTAATAAATTGATAGATGTAGCCGTTACTACGTGGTAGGAGATCATAATGAAAAGAGAAATGAAAATTTCTATGTTTTATATCACTTTTAATTGTAACTGACGTTACTGTAGTTTCGTCCTATATGGACGTTTTCAAACTTACTTACACAATAATAGTTTATTGTGTAATTGTGTTTAATTGTAACTAACGTTACTGCAGTTTCGTCCTATATGGACGTTTTCAAACTTACTTACACAATAATAGTTTATTGTGTAAGTAAGTTTGAAAACGTCCATATAGGACGAAACTGCTGTAACGTTAGTTACAATTAAAAGTGGTATAAAACATAGAAAAATTACTAGAGGTCGCCTGAGTTATGTTTACAAAAATGTGATATTCGATATAACAAAAATGTTTTTTACTGGATACAATATATCAAAAATAAGGAAGAAATTCAAATACAAATGGTTCTTGTATCTAGCTTTTTGCAGCCTATATCAAAGTGTTTTAGATTTCAGGAATGAGTATGTGAAACAGTATATTCATGGATTTGTGGAGAAAATCACAAGTTTTATGCACAAGGAGTTCTTTTCTAGTAACGCAGTAATTTCTTTCGGACGTGCCCAGCAACTTTCTGAAATAGCTGATGACGACTTCTTCCTTCTCTTGAACCTGGGAAAGTACTGGGAACATAGATGCATTCCATGTTGTAATGCATCTATGTTCTCCTCCTTTGGGTATACCAGGATCGGTGCGCTGGTGAAATGTCTCTTCAGGGTAGCAAATGCTTGTTGGAAGTCTTGGGACCAAATGAAATGTGTTCTCTTTTCAGTTAAATTATGCAGTGGTCTGGCGATTATTCCAAAGTCCTTCACGAAACGCCGGTAATAGCTACATAGTCCAAGGAAGCTTCTTATGTTGTGCTTGCTCTTTGGTTTTGGCCATTCTTGTACTACCTTCATTTTTTCTGGATCTGTTTCAACTTCTTTTGAGACACAACGTGTCCCAAGAAATTCACCTTTTCCTGGAAGAGGCAGCACTTCTTGGGATTGCTCTGTACATGAGCATTCCGTGGCCACGTGAAAACACACCTCAAGTTTGACAGATGTTCGTCAAAACTTTTTACGTTGACTATAATGTCATCAAGATAGACCAAGCCTATTTTCCAGGTAAGTTCTCTCAACATCAAGTTCTCTCCATCAAGCGTTTAAATGTTGCGGATGCATTGCATCATCCGAACGGCATAAATTCGAACTGGTATAATCCATTGCCGGTGAAAAAGGCACTCTTGTCTTTATCCCCGGGGCGAACGGTCACCTGCCAGTATACGCGTTTCAGATTCAATGTTGAGAACCAAGATGTTCGGCCAAGATGTTCAGGGTGTCATCTATTCTAGGGAGAGGAGGGAGCGGGTGACTGTCCTTTCTGGAGACATCATTAAGCCTTCTGTAGTCTACGCAAAATCTCGTCGATCCATCTTTCTTAGTCACTAACACAACAAGTGACCACCAGGGGCTGTTTGATTTCTCAATTACTCCTTCCTCCAGCATATTTATAACATTGGATGCAGATTCATCTTGCTTTGCGAAGGGAAGTCGTCTCGGTGGTTGGCATACAGGCTTGACATCGTCGGTATCGATTCGATGTTGAACTAAATCCGTTCGACCAATGATTTTGCCCTTCACAAACATATCGTTCTCTTCCTTCACGAAATGGGTGGCCTTGCATAGTTCTTCTTCAGACAGATGGTTCCACGTCTTCTTGAAGGAGTCTATGAGTTCCTTTGCGGGTAGTTGAGCACGCTGCAGAGGGACTTCTGGCGATTTTCACGATTGGTTCGCAGGTGCCTATTACTTGGCCTTTTTTGAGAGTCACTGTGTTATTATAAGGGCTGATTATTCTTACTGGAATGGTCTGATTGTTACCATTCACGGAGGATCTGGCCACAATAATTCCTGCTTTAGAGCTGTTGGATGGATCTATCAATTGTACCTAAGCCGCCATGCCCAGCAATTTTCGATTGAATAATTTTCTTGGTGTTGGGAGAGATTCTGGAATCTTCCAGTATAACCACCTTAGTGCTGTAATAAGGCTGAGAGGGCACGTTGAGCAAAATTTCCTCATTTCCAAACTTCAACAGTTCGTTCCTTATGTGCACCACGAATCCGTAACATGATGTCTAGTCCCAAAATGAACTCGTCGACTGTAGGCCACTGATACCTTAGTTTCTATTTCGCAGTTTCCAATCCTAAATCTTACTTCAGATTCTCCATATACTGTCAATTTATCTTCAGTGGCTGTTTTCAGAACAGATACTACTGATAATTTCTTCAAACTGCTTCTATTGGAAATGTCGGCTCTCATTACTAACCTCGTTGCTTCAGTGTCGATGGTGAAAATGTACTGATGATTATTCAGGAATTCGTCGACAACTAAGCTGTTACTGTTACGTCCAATGATGAAAATCGAATAGCTAGGGGCTTGGGATGCAGCAGCTAATGTACCTCTCTCAACACAGGCTGAATCTGGTTTTCCCAAACCACAGCGCTCCAGTTCAGGTGATCTCAAACGCCAGTCTCTTCTTTTGTTGGATGTTGGACGAAATCGACAGTCTCGTCTTAAATGTCATCTGCCGCATCTATTAAGGCCGTCTTCTTGCCTTGGATGCAGTTCTATTCATCAGATATTTCTTGAAGAGTTCCTCAAGAGCCACCATGAGTCGATCTGTTCCTTCGTCTTCCTTTTCATTGATGGCTTTCACTAGAACTTTCAGTTGTTGTCGCGAAGCATTTTCAGCAGCTTCAAATGCTGGTACATAAATTATGGCTTCATACAATTTTTCATGACGTGCCATCCTTAGTGCCTGCTCCATCTCCGTGTCACGAACCTCGTCAATGAAACTATGGGCACTAATCCAGTGAGTGAAGTTATTCAGTGCTTCTGGGTAGGCGAGTCTTACTGACTTTTCGACTTCAGCTCCAAACTCTTGCAAACTTTCTGATGGACCTTGAGTTCTCACCTTCAGTTGAGCTTGTTACACTTGTTGAAGGTGCTCATTACCATACCTGACCTCCAAAGCTGATACGACTGCTTCATAATCCTTCTGCCCATTAACTGGATTATTTTGCATTTCGGAAACCTTTCCTCCTAGTACCAGTGTATGAGAGCTGTTGCTTTCTCCTCATTTCTCCACCCATTATTTTCCGCAGCGGCCTCAAATTGACTGCGATAAATTGATCATGAAGATTCGGCATTGAAAGTTGGAATATTAATAACTATTGCTAGAAGGGGAACATGTCGTTTCCTATTTGCATTTTTCTATACTAATCCTTTTCGGCTCCGGTAATTCTTTATGTCGATTCCTTCACTGTATGTCGACTCCTTCAAGTTTCCTTCCGACTCCTTTCAACTCCTCTTCAATTTTTTTTCAATCCCTTCAAGCTTCTCATCGACTACTTTTATCAATCCCTCATTTGTTTTCTAAATTACTTAAATTCTACCTGAATATATTCCTGTACCTCCCCTTCACTCACTTGGGTAGAGTATAAATTTTCCAATGAATGAAGGTAAATCTAATTGTTTTTTCCTGCTTTTCCTGTTTTTTCTGAATATTTACCAGCAAGTCTCCGTCTTTTTTCTGTTTTCCTTGAATATTCACCAGCAAGGCTCTGTCTTTTTCCTTTTTTCCTGAATACCTTGTAGTAATTCCCCATCTTCATTTCGGCGTAATTGTTCTTCTTCTCTTTTGCTTTCATCTTCCGTCTTCTGAGTTAATCTTGTTCTCTTCTAAGATTTTCATTCTCCGCCAGGCCCGCTTGCAAAGCCTCGAACATTTTCTTAAGCTCTCCATCTCGTCGTAATCGACAGTCCTTGTTTTCAAAACAGAACATTTTCTGTCAATCATTAGGTCGGTAGACAGGCGGTTCGACGTGGGTGCTTTGTTCACTCACTCGAATTGTCGTGTTGGTCGGTGGTTCAAGCCCTAGTCTAAACGATCGATGTTCACTTGGTGTCGTCCAACCCGTGTTAGGAATCACATGTTAAAAGGTAAGACCTGGTTAATCCTTAGCTCGCACAATTTTCGACTTTTGAGGGTTGTCGTTCATAGGGGTGCAACAGCTGCTTAACGGAAAAACAGATTTTTTTTAAGTTCCGGCACTAAATGTTTTTCCTCGTGGGTTGTCCAATAATTGAGTACAATGAATGAACAAAACTTAACTTTATTTCACTTCAAATACAAACAATCATTTCAACTAAAACTTCAACTATTATTCGAATGTCTATTGCCTTACTAGATCGCTTAGCGTACCGCACTGTATCTTCCACTTTACTGTGTCGATATGCTCGTGGCGAGCCTTTATATACCGTAATCGAATGCGCTAGAAAATTTTGCCGAAATTCCGTCAGTAGCATTATTCCCGCTGATTCTTGAGCAGCAGGGAACATCGTACATTCGCTCGCTCTTAGCTACGTCACGAGTGGTTTATGGCTACCAGTGGCGGCCGGCGTTATTTTCTTCAGGACATGATTTACAACACTATGATATTATCTGTCTTAAACAAATTTATTTTCAACAATACTTCACTAACACAACTAATTTATATACACCACTTAGCAACTAACGCTTAATTTATCTCACTGTTTATTAATCTTTATTTAAACGCACGATTCACTTTCTAGCTACATACTCATTCATTCATTCTACTAATCCATTCTTTTCGTTGCTGGTTCGTCGATCGCATTCCTCCCGCGGGGTTTGAGATAACGGTCAAGGCCGGCTTCAGATTCATTACAATAAGAATCACATTGAAATATTTTGTTGGTATTGATAGTCGGGTAAAATGTTACATAAAGTCAAACAATTTTTTTTCACAAAAATCTTCAAATTTCAAAAGAACAATAGATATACCGACATTCTACGCATGGCCTGATAAGAAAAATTAGTTGTTCAGAATGCTTTGTTGATTAAGCTGCGAACGTTTCTAAATATATTTTGTTGAATTATAACAACTTGGCAATTTCTGGTAATTCTGTATTAGAAATCGAAAAATTGATTTTTAAAAGAAAATCGATTTCACATAAGAGTCGAGAAAGTATTTATTCTCTTCGAGAGCAGTATAAAGAATGAATATTTATTAAGACAATTATTATGAGATTCGAAATAAATATAATAATTTGGTACAAATCCTCGGGCTCCTGTAGATGAGGCACGTTTCTTGATAGCTGATACCATGTAACTCGTCCTTCCTTAAGGGTGATTTTGGTAAAATTCGGGGTATCGTAGACTTTTGCAGTTTTCTCTGGTCGATAGTTATTACAAGGTCCAAATAGTGTAGAAAGGTATGTTTGGTGTATATGAGTCAGCGTTTCCTAGTTGTATTGGGAGGATGAGATTGTCTAGGTTGGGAACGTCAATGTCATCCTTACAATATATGTTGAATAACTAGGCAAAGAAGAAGGAACTTCATCCTATTCATTTTCTTTTGAATTTATAAATTTCCTAGCCAAACTTTTATGATATATTTCGGATTGTGTAATTAATTTTTCATCAGTTTCCTGATCGAAGGTAATATTTTTGAATTTTGGTAAATTTTTGTTTTGGGGTTTAGTTAATACTAATAATAATAATAAACTGTTTTTCGACCCGTATATTCTGGGGCGTGTGACCTTTCATTTGCTTTAGTTATGATTTTTTCTTCATTGGCTAAATGCGCCCTATGGAAGCAAAGACAAAAAACTTAGAGAGAGAAAGAGAGAGAGAGAGAGAGAGAGAGAGAGAGAGAGAGAGAGAGAGAGTGGTTTCGTCTGTTCTTTGAACATTTTCGGACAAATTTTTACTAACTTCGTCATGGTTTTGAACATAGTTCAATATAATTACGTTATCGTTCATATCGAAAGGGTTACAGTCGTTGATATGACCGTTGATGAGTTCAAACAGAGTGAATTTGGTTACACTATGTATAGAGTTATTATAGCTCAATATAGCGTCTTTTAGCAATCGATCCGGAGTGAGGTTTTTATTTTATTGTCTAAAACCAGGGTTTCTCAAACTTTTTGCCCCACGTACCCCTATTAGACCTACAAGGTGATAAAACAAATTAAATATTTTATTTATTGAAATATTTCAAGAATAGCAGAATTGAAGGGGTTATATTTTTAGGAGTGATTAATTTTTGGGAAAGAAAGTTTTTAGCTTTCTACTGACGAGCTTTGAGGCAAGTGTCGTAAGGCGAAACATATATGTATACCGGTGAGGATGGCAGTGTTCCATGTAAGTGCAATTTGTTACCATCCATTTAAAGTAGAACTCATGTGAATGATATCTGATTTTCATTTCACAACGAATGTTTGAAATACAAACTGAGCAGAGAAAAGTATCTTCTGTATAATTCAGTGTTCATATAGAAGTATTTGTTTCGAAAGAATTTTTTTCTTTCGTGATTTTCAATGTTTATATGAAAGTAGCTATTTCAGGAGGACCTTTTTTCAGTTTGTGTCTGAAAGTTACTTCTTTGCATGATCTACACATCCATGTATAAAGTTACGTATTTTCAAATTGAATACTTCCTTCCTTTCTTTGCTAGATTCCCTTATCCTTTTTTTGTATCAAGATGGAGTAGTAGAAAGCCAAAAACTTTCTTTCCCAACATAAGCAGGTACTTAAATAATATAATTATTCTGGCTAACGTCCGCTGTCATAATGGACGTTTTTTTTTTGTTTACATGTCTTTGTGCCTGCCGGCGGGTACGTTAATGTCATGAGTGGCTTGTCTGCAGACACTTCTAATAATGATTCATGTTGCCTAATGCTTAAACCTTCAATAATGCTGGCAGTTGTTATCATGAATGGATTTCGAATCCAATATTCAGTATTACCAATAAGTACATGGAAAGTACCTTTTTAGTTCATCAGAGAGCTGCGTAAGATGAAGTACAAGTTGAGCTCTTCATTCGACACCCAATGATATTGTGCTGGTCTCTGAAAATCATGCAGAAGAGGAAAACATTTCACGATGTTTGATCATAAGCAAGTTTTCAAAAGTGTACTCATTTTGTAATGCACAATGAACACGCTGTATGTGGAATCTTGAATGGAGAAATTAATCTCATTGACACATGAGATAATATCAGCCAAATACGTAACGCTCTGAAGCCAGGTTTTATCTTCAAACCTAGGATTACGAATCGCTAGCGAGCGCAGTGATTGATTCAGTCGCACGTGCGGCGTCATACTCGTCGCATGTACGCCTAGCCGCCGCCATTACGTAAATTTCAATGCGTGCCCCTTATGACTCAATGGCATACCCCAAGTGGTACGCGTACTCCACTTTGAGAAAACCTGTACATGTACAACTGAGGTTGAATGAAAACGTTCTACTGCGGAATTTGAGGTAAAATGAAGTTGGATACGGTGAAGAGAGCAGAAATTTTCTGAATCTTGATTTTTACACTTAGTACTGCTGTCACTTGTGAATTATAGATGATGAGTTACAAAATCTCACCCATGATGAGTTACAAAATTCAAAAGACCTTCAACTATTCATACTCTTGTTGCCGACTTTAAAGTATCGATTATGATGAAGTAAATGGTTTGGATGTAGTGGGGTTCACCGTAGATTTTTGTTGAGATTCCCCAATGTGCATGAACACCCCCTTTAACGTAAAATATAGACATACGTAAGGAATCTCAAATCCAGATTTCTGCCCACCTTAGTTTGCATGATCCTATTCATCGCCAAAGGTCAGAGCGATTGTCCTGGATGTGACACCAACCAAGCCAAGTTAGAGCTTTCCTTGTTTCTGTTTGGCGCTTGAGCCGGGTCCAGACCAAGCAGACAAACCAACGACAAGACAAGAACATTCATATTTTGCGACAAAATGGCGACAAATCCGATACATTTCTGCAACTTTTTTGTCTTATCTGTGTTTTGTTTCAAAATAGTGAGACTGGCAAGTCCCGTCGCCAGTCGGTAAAGATCAAAGGGTCTCTGTTTTGTCTGCATATTTTACAAGTTGTCGGCGCGGTGTGGACGGTGCGCGCTGACAAAACTAGGTGACCAGGTAGTAAATCAGTGAAAAATCACACAAATGTAGTTCGGTTGTGTTGTTGTAGCATGTCTTTGCTAAAATGTCAAGGGAAAAGAAGTGGAACACGGAAAATACTTGCAAATTGATAGAATTCTACAGGGAGCATCCATTATTATGGAACCCTAAAAATAAAGACTACAAAAATCTTTGCAAGAAAACCGATGCACTGAAAGAGATTTCCTTAGAATTAAATATAAAGTCAGTGGCTGATGTTGAAAAGAAAGTAAGGAATATTAACAGCCAGTATAAGAGAGAAAGAAGAAAGTATAAGAAAATGAAGAAATCGGGGGCCAGTAAACATTTCACTTCCAAATGGTTTGAATATGAACTGCTAAGTTTTTCACGAGACCAAAATAAGTGAATGGATGGAATGGATGTTCAAGAGAAACACACGTAAGTAGATCTTTTCTAATTTTTATTTTCAAGAATATCGGTAAATTATGTCAACTAAACTCGTAGCCTCGGTCGTAGCCATATGGAAAACATTTTTATTATCAATTTTAAAGAAAAAATTTATTCATAAACTCGAAACTTTCCTCTCTAATACGAGATATGTCAAAAAATATCAATTTTTCTTAATAGTGAAGTAAGTAGGTACCTTCTTTTGTCACATATGCAAACATGCAATTACATGAAACCATTATAAAAACATTAAAATTGATAATGAAAAGTTTATAAGTATACAAGTTAACAGTACTGTAACTGCCATGGTACTTGGCCTAGGTTTGTCATAAAATAGTCAGCATACTCGTCTCTGATGGCCCATGCCTCCATGGCTGCTTTTCGTGGAATGATCATAAGCGGTAATAATGAAGCGGTAGGTTGGGTATCTCGTCTCCAAAGAACCTCGGTCTATTGTTCCAGTTTCCAAATCATCCTTATCAAATGTTCCTGGGGGAGTGTAACTGTTTATGGCAGTTGCATTTGTTCTCAAGTAATTATGAAGCAATACGCATGTTAATACTATTTTTTCGGCCTTCTCTGGCTGCAGTAACATTGGTTTAGGCAGTACACGAAAAACAGATGCGAGTATACCAAAAACATTCTCAACTACCCTACGTGCTCTGCTTAACCGATAATTGAACACTCGACTTTTTGAGTGTTTTTCTTGATGCCCACTGTATGGTTTCATTATAGCAGTTGTCAAGGAAAATGCATCATCCGCTACAAAGACATATGGGACAGGTAATTGCCTATCAAGTAGGTTACGATTCTGTTGGCGATGTAACGAAGACTCTTCCATCAATGTATAAAAAGATGTGCTCTTAAATACTCCTCCATCAGAAATACGTCCCTGAGCGCCCACACTTGCATAAACGAAGTTATAATTTGCATGGACAACTGCAAACAAAAAAATGCTAAATGTACCTTTATAATTATAGAATTCACTACCGGTATGTATGGGGGCTTCGATGACTACATGCTTGCCATCCGTAGCACAAAGGCAGTGAAGAAAATTACAAATCTTCTCATAATCTGCACTTATCTTTTTCCATTCGGCTTCATTTGTAGGAGTCTGAAATTAAGAAAATAAATTTAAGCGTTTGGATGGAATTTTATTAGAAAATTCAATTTGTTTTTTTTTCAGGAATCTGACTCATCACAGTCGTCACTAAATGAAACTGAACCAGATGACACGGATAATATACCCCAAGTGACAGTCAACAGACAACCGAGATTGAAAGAATAGAGACTATGGATGCAGAACATACTGTGGTGACTAATGTCAAACTTAAATCTTCTATGGCAGCAAAGGAAAAATCAAAAGTGAAGGACATTCAAGAAACTTCTGAAAAGGCGAAAATAAACAAGGCTGCTAAACGGAAGGATATATCACAAAAATATGG
>WOGP01002127.1:0-17353 GCA_015342065.1 Leptinotarsa undecemlineata
AAGACCTCGTTAGTCCTTAGCTCGCACAAGTTTCTCAACTTCTGAGAGTTGTCGTTCGTATGGGGGCGGCAGCTGATTAACGGAAAAACAGATTTTAAACAGAAACAGACAGATTCATATCTGAAAGTTTGTATTCAAGAAATAGTTTTTAGTAAAGTAAGAAAGTTGTATACCTATTAATTTCATAAACTACACCTTCCGATTTGATTGACACACTTCATTTGAGAAATATATCAAGACATGTTTTCCTAACACAGTAGCTTCTTAAACAGTGATTCAAAAAAAAATTACCTAATAAGCAATGTGAAATGTATGTATGCGTGTTATACTGAACAGTAACCGTTACGTAGTAAGAAATATTTTATAAAATACTAGCGGACTCGGCGCACGTCGTTCCGCCTAACAGCCACTGAATGAGCATATTTAGGATTTTAAAATTGATTGACTGAAATAAGGAGTATTGGTATATAAGAATAAATGGGAATTGGTAGTAAGAGTTCTCTCTTCACTAAAGCACCCTGTGATATACATGTATGCTATCAGTTGCGTTTTATTACAACACGTCACTATTATCACTGATGTTTTGTCTCCTTTATTATTATTATTTTCTTTGACAAAATATCATATTTTAATGTTTATTATCCTATTCTCGATGAAGACAAATCCAAAAACACAAAAATAAAATAAAATTGGTCGTGTTGTTCTTGAGTTCTTCTATGATTATCATTATTATTTTTATTGGTGAAATATCATTTTTCAATACTTATTATTCTTTTCCTGACGAAGACAAAAATCATTAAAAATGGTCCAGCCGTTCTTTAGATATTTTATTATTATTATCATTTCCATTACTAAAATATCATTTTTCAATACTTCTTGAGTTCCTTTATTATTATTATTTTTCTTTTCTCATACTTGCTAACCTTTTAAACTTTCACTGGAGGTTTAGCGAGACCCACAAACAGTAATTAATTTTTATATAATATAATATATTATGGAATTGGCCGATACTTGATGAAAATCCATAACTAACGTATTCAAAAAAACTTTTGATTATCAGGTTTCCACTAAATATTCTTATAAATAGGCAACACATGTTTCGCCATACAATGGCTTCTTCGGGCGTGTCAGTAATCTCACAATGAATTGTTTTTGAATACGATACTTCATAAAATGAAATTTCCTGGCAAATAAAGTGCAAGTGATATTTGAAATGCAAATTTAGTTGTAATACTTATACTCTTTCCTCTTATCTTTGTGATTATGTGAAAATATATTGGTACGACCGTCTTCTCACTTTTAGTTTGTGCTAAAAGTAATATCGTTATCCTAACCAAACTCTCAACTTTTCATTGGTACTGATTCACTAGGATCAACATACGAATGAATAACACTAAATTCCGTAATACCAAATCATGAACTTTCAACGGCTTTATATTGCATAACTAACATGGCTGTCACTGAATGAATCGAAGGAAACTGTGAAATTATCAGTACTGGTAATCTTATTGGTTCATTTTACTTTTATTTCTGTTACAGCAATTATCTCCAGCTAACTGGAATGGACATATGAATAGGATCAAATTTATTATTATCAACGACTACATTTTAGTTATTCTTTAGTGGTTATTCAGTGATTGTTAATTTTCGTTTGCAAATTGACAAAAAATCATGCACTATTGAGAAGTCAGATACATGTTTTCGAGTTGGCCGGTCACAGGGATGACGATGCAAATGATGCCGTTTTCAAGTATTTGCTCAACATTCATTAGTTCCAACAAAAGCTGTCAATAAGAAAAACTTGAAGGATGATTGACAGCAAGTGTTGTGCAATATTCAAGCTATTGTTCTTCTCTCCGCATGTTTTGTTTCATTTTCCGCAAGTACAATATCATCAAGAGCTCTTTGCTGAATGCTTTCATGCGAACCCTTTTGTTCGTTGCAAGTAAGTGATGAACATGTGTACGTTTATTGTTCGTTGTTAATATGCGTTAAGTCATTCTGTTGGTGATCGTGACTACAGTACAGAATACAAATTTGACCGTTCAAACTGTGAAATTCATTTCGTTTAATTTTAATCAGTTTCGTCATTAAGTTCATTTCACGATGTAACGTGGTTCCACTTTCCGTCCACGTTGGTTGTTTTATATTCGGGTAGCTCATTTGGATAGTTTGAAGCGTGGAAAGTGACGTACAACGGTGTTTTAGTCATCTCCTGATGATGCTTAACTTGTTTAGCGAAACAAAAGTCGGGAAACAAAATATTTGTTCTGGTGAGATAATAGTGTTTTCAATAGACATGAAACGGATTGACAATAAATACTGATTCTTGAGAAACTTTTTCGCAGACCAATAAAGAGAGATAATTTGTATAAAACGATAGAAAACAATACTTTATGTTTTTTAATAAGGGGAGTGACACTTAGCACCCCGTTCATGTCTACTGGCTTGAAAGCAGCAGGCTTTCTGCAATTGCATTAGTGTAATATTACGGATCGTCTTCATCTCGTCTCACTGCAAACTGTTCGAGTCCAAAATAGGTCTACTACACAATAGTATTTCCAATGGCTAAGCACTCACTAACAGGTGATGGAGAGTCTATACAGTGTTACGTTTACTCACTGTTGACGCCGATACTGCGTTACAGCTTTCGTATGATATTGATGTATCTCGATTGCTGTACAGAAAAGGAACTGCAGTTGGTGTGTTTCAGAACTAGTAGGTCTATTCGTCACAGTACAAGCAAGATGCTTAGAAATACCATGGTGTAATTACTTAGGTCCCTCTCTATGTAATATATTCTGACAAAACACTCCATTTATGGCACCCTTGATATTGTTGTCAAGAAACGGTAAAAGCATCACTGCAGTACAAGATATCATTCACCAAATGAGGGTGGGGAGGTTTTTGCTTCGCTTTTTTTATGACAGGGGGGCCGGATGGGTTTGGATAGTGGTTTCACCACCAATATTCTTTTATTATTCATGATTGTCTTGCAAAATTCAGTAGGTCTTAATCGAACAAATATGGCAACCCTACTTGTCTATGCTCGACAGTGGAAATCATATTCAGGGATTCCCCAAAGTGACTGACATTATTTACTTGCTTACTTTTATTACTTTATTACTTAAGTTAGAATGAATCAATGTTAGGAATTACCATGCGCTGTTCGCTTATTTCAATTTGTTGGGTGACATATTGGTATTGGTATCAATAAGGAAAAAATATTAGTGAGCAGATGTACAACGTCAAACAGCAAACATCCAATATAATTGAAAACTTGAAGTCTAGATTACAAGTGTCAAAGAATGTGGTAACATTTACCACACTTTCAAATATAAAAATAATCTATATAGATTCAAAAACAAGTTTACGCAAGCAAAGAGGAAAGAGTTGCTAACTTTTGCTGACAAATTAAGGGGGTGGGTTAGAAATTACTAAAATTCTGTTTACGTAATACTTGAATGACAAAATGCCCAAAAATGGTTTCCAAATAGGGCTAAATACTTCATTACAACAAAAACAATGATTTCAGTGCGTTCTAAGGGGATTAAACGAGTTTGGTGTAACTTCCATTCTATTTAAAAATATATAAAGTACCTGTTATTGGTAAATGCGAATTACTATTAGTAATTACTGCAATTCCCACTTACTTACACTTACTACAATTACTACAAATCCCAAAAATATTTTTTTTCATTTTCTCAGTATTTTTCAACTTGTTTAATCGAACATATTCACTGAATATCACTAATAAGATGTTTTATATAAAATAATGAACTATAAATATGGCTACCCGCAACATGAAAAACTCTTTTAATCGTTATGAGGTTATACCAATATTCGAGGAGGGAGATTAAATGAGACTCTATGATTTCCTAATATGATATGGAGATCCAGGAAAGGGCGCAAATTCACTATTTTCGAACAATCATGCCATTTCGTTTTCGGCCATGAAGCGACTCTCGGAGTCGATTCTGCTTAGCAGGAATGCGCGATCGTCTCGATTCGAAGAATTGGAACTTTCAGTTATATCCGCGTAATGAAAAAATTATACAGGACGGGGAGAAATGTTTCGGGAAGAAGATCATTAGACAAACACATTAACCCACCAATAATTTTTCCTGTACTAAAATACGAAAGAAAATAAGGGTGTATATTTCAAATGACCAATTTCCACTGGGTTTTCTGTCAAAATGTTTAGGATATATTTTGACACAGAATATTACTTGAAGATTCACGCCAACACATCTCGAATTGTAAATTTTTCGTAGTTTCTCCTATCTACATGAATGCAACAGTTTTTCAATTGCTCAACGAATAGTTAAACTACATGTTTTAAAAGTTGCTACTATAATCAGATATATTGTTCCATATTTTTTCCAAGATGGTAGGTAGTAGGTACATAAAAGTTCAATATAAACTCGAGTTTTTATAGCAATTTCAAATCATTTTGCTTCTTCTTGGTTACTTTAAATTTCAGAAAAAAAGATGGACAACGTAACAAACAATTATATCGAAGGTTTCTGTAAACATAATCTGGATTGGTTTAAATGAAAATGTTGCCTATCCCATAAATCTGGGAAGCCATTCACAATTTTTTTCACCAAGAGAAAACTGTGTTACAAAAAGTTATTGTTGAGCATGATATGGAATATAGTACAGTATTGCTTTCAGAAATAAAGAAATAAAGTCTGTAACACTTTATTACTTATAGTCCTGGGAATATAAAATAATAAAAAAAATGTTGAACGGTTTCATTTAAAAAAAAAGATAATAATGATGTAGATAATGTACTGAAAGCAAAAAAATAAATTGGAAGGTCCTAGGTAGCAGTCATTACACCACTCCCCTCAGCAACCTACGATATTGGTCAGATACAAATAATAATAAAATCGTTGGGCATATTTACTCAGGTAACTACATACATATTATATATGCCGTATTTGATTTTCAATATTATTGCAGTAATGCAATTATAAATTCAAGGTATCGATATTCAATAACGACATTTTCCCAGAGTTCTATTGCTCCGAAATTTCCGAAGTTGAAAATATCTATCGTTGTATAAAAAATAATTAAGTGAAAATAAATTCTATTGAAACTTCATATTGAAACTTGGAAATTCCATTAAAGTTTTCCTACTAAAAACGTGATAAACAGATAACCCGGAAATAGTGAATTCTTCGTTGTACAATTCGAAGTATTCAAATGCTGTTATCGATTGCATAACTTCCCATTTCGCGGTGCGAGATAGTAGGGCGCAAGTTTCCCCAAGTGTAGGGGATCGTTCACCCCTCGTCGACCCTGGGAAACACACCCGACCCCCAAACAAACCCAACAACTTCATTCTTAATGAGATTTTCCCGGATCCATAAATTTCAGCCTATAGCTCATTCCACAACATTAATTTCATTGCTAAATACTCGCTATAAATTATGAAATAATGAACAGACCAAATTGGGATAGAAATGAATAGTATAATCAAAATAACTAAATATTGCTTCTTTGCTACAATATGTTAGCAGTATTCCATCAGCCATTAAATCAATTTATCACACTTGTTCTAGTAAATTATTGAAGAATTTAAAAACATTTTTTGTCAAATTTCCGCCGTGATTTTTTGAATTGATTTTTCACTTTCTTTGACTGTTGGTAAACAATGGAAACATCCAAATATATACTAAAACGAAATGCACATTGAAAAAGTGAACGTCACACATGTCACAACGTCACACATGAGAATATGATAATAAATATAAATTACCTTTCGACAACGTCTAGTCTGGCGAATTTTGAAACAGTTCAATATCAACAAGGCGTCTGGTCCTGATGAAGTGCCCATCATCACACTTGAAAAATGTGCAATTGAACCCGCAGCACTACTTTGCAGACTTCTCGATCTGTCTTACAAGGAAGGGGTTTTTCCTTCTTGTTGGAAAATTGAAGAACAAAAAAATCTTTCAAATAAAAATAACTATAGGCCTATCGCTTTGCTATCAGTGATATCAAAAGTCATGGAGAAAGCCGTTAACCACCATATTCTTGAATACTTGTAAGGCTTCAACATCTTGAGCGATCATCAATAACGCTTTCGGAAACAAATATCAACAGGCGACCATCTATCGTATGTCATCCATATTTGGAATAACGCAATCGAAAAATATGGAGAGTCAAGGGCTCTTGCCCTCGATATTTCTGAGCCCTTTGATCCTGTGGGGCATGAGGGTTTGCTGGCCAAACTTTGATGGTATGGTTTCTCAGATAATTTTTGTGTGTGGCTTTCCAGCTTCCTAAAAGAACTTCCATGCAGTAGCTGTCGATGGATATCTCTCAAATAATTTAACGACCAACGCTGGTGTTTACCAGGGATTCATATTGTCTCTAACCCTTTTTAATTGTATATCAACGATTTATTAAAAAAAAAAGGAAGAATCGAACATATTGCTTTGCTGACGACAGCACACTTGTGTCGTCATTACATTTGGATTCCTGGACATCGGCTGCGGATGCACATCTTCATCGGCAACAGGAGGTTGCATATCTTGATGAGGATCTAGAAGTGATTTTGAATTGTGGTGAAACCAACCAGGTTCAATTCAATGACACAAAAACTCAGGCATGAATTCTCTCCAAAAAGATAAATGTTTCTGAACCGGATATAATAATGTCAGGACAGACAATTCCGCTTTCTGCTTCCATAAGTTTGTTGGGGGATTTAAATAGACACCAATATGTTTTGGCACAATTACGTCGCTGGAATTGCAAAAGCCGCTTCTCAAATACTTGAAACACTGTTCCGAATCAGAAAACTGTACATACCTCGGCACTTTTTAATGCTTTATAAAGCTCAGATCAGACCTTCTTTGGAGTATTGTTCTCGTGTATGGAGCTCTGCCCCTAAGCATTCCCTGAAGCTGCTGGATTCCCTCCAGAAAAGAACCACCCGCCTGATTGGAGATGTGAATATCTCTTGCAACCTTGATAATCTGGAATATCGAAGAAAGGTTGATGAGTTGTCTCTTTTTTATTGATACTTTCACGGGAAGTGTTCAAGTGACTTGACACATTTGATTCCACCAAGAGCGATCCATATCAGAAATACGTGACGGACTGTGGCTGCTCATCGTTTTGAAAGAACTCTTTCATATGGAGAACTGCTTTCGTGTGGAATAAACTTCCTGAGAACGTTTTTCCAAATGGATTTTTCCAGCGAATGAAATCCAATGTAAATTGCTACTTTCGTACAGGCACTGCTCTTAGAGCGCCTTAAGTAGTCTCATGCAGTTCTTATGTTTCTTATTTCCATAGGAAATAAGAAACATAAGAACTGCATGAGACTACTTAAATAGTGAGTTAATTCGAAGAAATTGATCGGAAATCCCTATGAAATTAAGTTAATAGAACAATGTAGCCTTTGATAGCGATAATGTTTATGAAAAAAAGACTTCAACCACTTGGATTGGTGTTCTTTGTCACGTGACTTGAAAGTGGTGTCATTACATTTTTATTATTAGAGTCGGATTTATGGCAAAACTATATTTTCATTCAATATCATGACGATGATATCTGATGGTAGTGTTCATATTCCTACTATACATATGATGCCCACTTATAATAACCTACCACTACTCAATGAAAATAGTTATAATATTAAACTTGAAATTAACGATTCACTTAGCATTGTGAGAAATTTGCTGAATGAAATAAACCAATATGTCAAGTATGGGACGATACCAAGAGCATCCCGAAAGAGTCACAATTTGGTGTGAACGATGTTGGCTAGGCAATCACTGTCAACGGCGAGCACTTTAAGTCGATGATTACCAACTTCTTTTGACCTTAATTGGATGATCTGGACACCAACAACACGTGGACGTGGACGGCGTTCCGTGCCACAAAGCTCATGCCACATTGGATATTCCACACGATTTGAGGGGATGGTTATCTCACGTGGAGTTGATGTTATCTGGCCATCGAGGTCGGTGATAGATTTTTTTTGTAGAGTTTTCTCAAGTCGCAGGTGTATGCGCATAAGTCACAAACCATAGCGGTCCTCAAATCCTAAATTACCCATGCCATCGGCAAATTCAGCCTGATATGTGAGATTGGTGACTTTATGGTACTTTATAGTAATTCATGATCACCGGTTTCGGGTTTGATCCCAAGTTTTATACTTGATAATGGTATTTAGACTAGTGGTATTTAGACAAAAGTTTGTTTATTCATTTCATTCAAATTCAGCCTATTTCATGCGCCAGAGTCATGGAAAATTGGACGTTTTGAATGACCTCCACCCAGTAAGCCGTGGCGGATATTTGAACGATATTATATTTCACACGTTATGGTATATACCAAACGAATGAAAAATGTCGATGATATCTCACACACATTTTGTTTTATTTGAATTTGAAGATATATAGCGCTCAATTAAACACCTTATTTATAGGAAACCAAACATTCATCTGACACAAACTTAACACTGATAAACAAAACAACTCATTTAATTTCATCAATTGAATGTAGGTGTATGTATTTAATTCCAACTCGTAAAATAACAAAAACGTTCTGGCGAAATTTAATATTTTCGTTAAAATTGATATTTTTGAAACAAAATATACCTATTTTCGAAATTTCGAAATTTCAATAATTGAAATATAATAGCTTTATTATAAAACTATGATTGTTAGTGGCCCATGAATATTTGATGAGTAAATTGTGTTGAATTCCTATTCACAAGAAACAATTTAATATCATGTATACTTATAATAGAACACAATGAAGTTTCTGCGTTTCCAGGAATTTTGAACATAACTGTTATTATTGGATTATTGATTTCGGAATAAAATGGTAATTTATTTCATCAGCTCGGACTTCCATTGTCTAATATGATATAAATTGATTTGAAATCCCTCAAAGAATCTGTAAAAAAATCAAAAAGATTAGCTGAAAGAACAATTTTATCATAGTTATCATCCGAAGATGAGTGTGTATACTAACAATCGAATATCTTTTTTTTTGTTTTTTTTTTATTGTTTCTATTTTATTTCATTGCAATTTCAGTTTTTTGATTATTAAAATTTTATTTTCAGCTAATCTTTTTAATTTTTTTACAAGATTCTCTCAGGGATTTGAAATCAATTTATATCATATTAGACAATGGAAGTCCGAATTGATGAAATGCATCACATGCATAATTGCTGTTTCATATATTTATAGCGTTCCTGTGACGCTGACTTGGTTAGTGAAATACTCGTCAAGAAGAGTGTTGCAGTTCTGGTGATTTAGGAAAAGTGCTTGTTTTGGAATTATGTTTTATATATATTATCATTCACATATTTCATCAAGTAGTTACGAGCTCTGAAGTCATATACTTGTGAGCTTTAACGTACTTTGAGGTGCACCCTAAAACAATTGTCAGAGAGAAATTAAGTAAATAATGTAGTACGTCACAGTCACAAGGGAATCGAAACACATGAAGACACTGATGAAGGAGGAATTCGGTATCTCTTTCTCTGGATTGAAACATTTTTGTGGACTCTCAATGAACCACATGAAAACCCGAAAGAGTTATTTTGACAACGAACAGTTTCTAGAATTTGACGAGACTCCTCACAGGATACTGCCCACTGACGTAACAATGGTCTGCAAAAGGCTCAGATTCCTCTGTCAATTTTGCCATTTTTCACATTTCGTTGAAAACAATACATTTTCCTTTGTGAAAAATATATTAAATTTTCTGTAACTTATCAATAAAGTAAGAAGTTCTCCTTTAAATTTCTAATTTTTTTCAGATTGTGGAATGTGATGGTAGCGAGAAAGGTCAATAATAAACTTTGATTTTGTCCAGAAGCGAATACCTTTCATTAAAGATAGCTATTCAAATTTTTCAGATTCGATTCATTCATTTTTTTAAAACTCAATACTTTAACTCAAACATTATCTAAAGGTTGATGAGGCTGTAAATCAATTTGCAGCTGAAATGAAGTTTCCAATGCATTATTTCAATAAACAATCTGTTGCCGCTTTGAAAACCATCATTTTCAATCGTAAATACATGAAAATCAAATGACCAACTTGATTATATTTCATTCGCACTATTTAGTGTCGATATAATAATGAATGTCGAATGGAGTTCGTTGAAATTGAATGGAATCAATGAAATAAATCCGATTGGATATATTAATTACTGCCCACGAATTGCAACACTTCGTAGGTCATTCGCTCAATCATCTAACTTTCAGTTTCAGTATGAATGATCATTATAATTCCAATTACGATGCTGATATAGAATTGAATAATAATAAATAATAATGTACTACATGCACGCTGTCCTGATCCCATGCATGGCAAATGTTCCAATAGAGGGCAGGTGCAGTAGTAGACGTCTTATACATTTCATGGAAACATTAAGGTCACTTCCGTTGAAATAAAAACACTTACTGGAATTGGATGTTTCAAATATATACAAGTATGTATGTTTGAAATATCCCTATCGCAATCACTTGGCGTAAAAACAAGATTTTATTTGATGATTTATAACCGTTCTCATAGTATTAACAAGTGGGTGACCCGTACCCATACGCACAAGTCGGAGAAATTGAAAGTTTCGAAACAGGTGATTTTTTGACATGTAATCATCATCACGAAACGCAAACTAGTTAATAGTGATTTCAATTTCTTTATAAAAAAAGAAAATTGAATCTCTCTATGTTTTTATCACTTTTATTTGTAACTAACATTACTGCAGTTTCTTCCTATAAGGACATTTTCAAACTTATTCATTAAACTAACAATGGTTGATTTCAGTAGCCCTTATATAACCCCCTTGTAGGTAATAATAGAGGTACTTGGCCTGATTGAGTACCTGAATTTTGTTTACTAGTTACAATGCGGATATGCTAATTTGAAAACCGGAGTAAACTAAATTGATTTGATCATTTAACAAGTTGCACCCGCAATGTTTATGCTTGTGAATTTCCAAAGATTCCAAATTATTGAGTTTGCAAATCCTTCCTTGCATAGTGCAAAATTTTAAAACGTCGAATCATTTTTATCTAGTCTGACGGACCTTTCATGTTCAGCATACCGTTTTTGGAAATTTCGACCACATTGTCCCACATAAACACTATTTCACTCCGGTGACTTCAGCTTATAAATTCCAGATTTCTCCAACTTGTCCACCTTATCTTTGGTATTGAAAAGAAAATCAGATAACTTGGCATGTCGTCTGAATGCCACTCTCACTTTTTTTTCTGAAGAAACCCTCAATTATCTCTGTTCCTTTTCCATTTCTTGATTTCTGGTTGTTTGACATGACAGTATTTATAGCAATGGCTACATCCATCATCAATTTATTTAATTTCATTCTTTGAATTTTTATAAAATCATTATTTTGAACCGATAATTTAAATACTGAGGTCAGACGTAGATCGCAAATTAGTTTCAACTCAATTTTGAACATTTTTTCAAAACTGTGATTGGATAGTAATAAGGAAACTTTATATCCATATACGAGGACTATTGCAAATAGTAGAACTTAGTCAAATGACAAAAAAAAAGTCTTGTCAGATTTTTTAGCAATATATACAAATAAAAAAAGGATTATAAAGAAGTATTTGAAAAACATATTAACGTTTCTAGTATCCATACTAGACAACACATACTAGACAACACAATTTCAATTCACAATAATCACATAATGAATCAAATAACCTTTACTGGAAAATTAATAACATTATCCATGATAATAGGTATTTGAAGAATTTTCACACAAACATTTTTTATTTTAGTTCTGTAAATATAAAATATGTTTTAATTATTATCACTATCACTACACAGTATAAAAGGAAAGTCGCTTCCCGCTGTTTGTCCCTATGTATGCTTATATTTTTAAAACTACCTACGGGTTATGAGGCTGGTTTTTTTAATAGATAGAGCAATTCAAGACGAAGGTTCATATGTATATAACATACATAATATAGTGGTGAAACTGTAATAATTTCTGAGGTTTCTGATGTGATGTCGTAAATAAACATATTTTTTACGCTATCATTGCAAACGCTACCTGAACTCTACGACTTAGATTCACAAAAGAGTCTGCGATGGTATATGTTTTTCTTTCAGGGATAACCTACAGTAACCAGTTTTTATCCTCAAGAAATGATGGTTTTTTTACGAAACAATTTTAAGTAATTAATCATTATCCAATCAAGTATCTCAAATACTTAAAATGAATATTTTTTATGATATTACAGATTTAAAACGTAGGGACATAGTGGTTGCGGCGGTACGAGCCGGGGGCCGGTGGCGCGTAGCTATAAATAGCGCGTCAAAGGCCGCGCTTCGCTCTATAGCACTTTATCATTAGCGTTTATAGGTATATTTAGTGTCATCATTGCACCCGCGCAGAGCAGTGGCGGTACGCTAATAATATCCAAATAACAGCAAACCCTGAAACAATAACCAATAACACTACATTCAGCTGTACTGATCAGTTGTTTATCGACTGATATCACGATGAGTTGAATTCACTAGCGCTGTCATCAGTAAATATTTTTCCTATAATGTGAATATTTACGACTGATAATTTGAGATCATATTCAGAATATTTTTGCTAGATTTTTTAGTATTTCACAAATGATTCCTAAATTATTGACCATGAGAAAATTCATGATATTTTTACAGAATTCATTAGGACTTTGAGGATATTTTGAACAACTACACTCTTCATGAGAAAAGAACAAATATTTAAGTTGTTGAAGAGAAAATATGATTTTTTCCATAGTTGTGATTGTATTTCTGTTTAAGGCTATCAATTTTTTTCCTTTTTTTTTAATTTTCAGTTTTTAGTTGCGTTTTCCGTAAAAAAATTATTCATCACCATTTTCACTCTTTTTCTACGATTGTTCTCCAACAGCAGCGTTATTAGAAAAATATTCGGATATTTTTTTAAGAGAAATATTTTCGGGCGAACGAATAGTCATTTCTAAAAATAATTTTTTTCTTCAGTAGTTTACATATAAAATTGTAGTCATGTAAAAAATTAATTCACATTTTTTTAAAGAACTCGTATTTGGCATCGATTACATAGATTCTGATTTGAGTTGATCGTTTTTTACCGCCATGGAAAATGAAAAGTACTATTGGAAATTATGTACAAAGACACTGTATTTGTTTATGAATATTGTAAAAGTTCGCTTCATAAAAGTAAACATTAATCATTCAAATCCGGCACCGAGTGTCAGCCGTTCTATACCAGGGGTGGGATTAATATTAATGCTGCAATAGAATGAATAATGCATGTATGAAATGTCAATACAAATAAACCCACCCCTCTTTCTGAGTCAGCGGACTCATTGTTAACGAAAGCATATCCTATTGTAACCCATTCTATTTAATATTTCTCTTCGGGTAATTATAATTTTAAAACAATAAATTCTTATTATATAAGGAATTATTCAGTCAAGTGATATCATTAGTGTATTTAATGTTACGTAAGCTGCTTGTTAGATATATTTTCATATTAACGAGATGAAAGAAACCATAAAACTTTCACTGTTTCCTAATAAGAGGAATACCTTTGAACATGTTCATTAAAAGTTTCCAAAGATATACAACTGCTTTACTTTTACATTTTGAAGTTTGTTGGTGTTCTCATATACTTTCATATATATTTGTGGAGAGTACTGAAATGTTATTTCTTTTCTGTTTCATATGTTTCACCTTCCACAATCTGAAAATACCCATAACATAGTCGATAATAACTCAGGATAAAGAATAAAGGTGTATTGAGAAATCCACTGACTTCTCTAACACGATGTCTGTATTACAATACCCTCGCATTAAAATAATTTTTGAAACGTGTTATTTAAATTCCAACTCCTATTGTATCCGCGCAAGTGGCCGTTATTACGAATAATCATAGCAGTTAGGCCGAGCAAAAAAACAAAAACAAAACAGCTTCACCTGCAGGGTTCATTGTAATATGAATTATGTTCAACTGAGCTAGCTAGGTTTTGTTTATTTTTTGAATCGAATTAAGAACCAGTTGTTGAAAGTAGTTCTAAGAGATGATGAAACTTTGTAAGAATTATGAAACAAAAATTAATCATTCACTGAAAATGAATATAGAAAACAATAATAAATAATTAGAAGTGAAGCAATAGTTTTGGAAAGAGATTAAAGAACATTTGAAAGATCTAGAGGGGTTACACGCTTTTGTGGCGAACTAGTCCAACAGCATGTTATTCTATATGGACAGTTTCAAACTAATACAATAAACCTGAGTCTGAGTATTGTATTAGTTTGAAAATGTATATATAGGACGAAACTGCAGTAACATTATTTATAAATGAAAGTGGTAAAAAAAATCTACATCTACATCTATCAGTTTATTGTAAGGATTATTTATATTGTTGAAATACTATGCATGATATTCATATAGGAAATAGATTTTAGCATGTATTTTGTTAAAAAAAAGTAACAGCAGTACATGAGATATTCACATAAAAACTATGGTACCCATGTAGAAGTTGTTTTTGATAAATAATAATAATGATGCAACTGATACCATCTGAGAGAAATCGTAATTTTTTTAAGGAAAAAACAGAAGCACTACTGTAAAATCCTTAAGGCGCTCTAAGAGCGATGCCTGTGCGAAGGTGGAGAATAAATCCATCTGGAAAAACGTTCTCGGGAAGTCCTCCAACGGAAAGAGCTCTTGAACAGTGAAGTTAGAGTTGTATGAGTTGAACCTCAAAGTGATGATCAGCCACAGTCCGTCGGGTATTTCTGATATGTGGTGGAAGAAAATGTGCCAAGTCACTTGAGCACTTCCTGTGAAAATGTCTATAGAAGAGAGACAAATCCCCAACCTTTCTTCAATGTTCCAGACTGTCAAGGTTGCAAGTGATTTTCGTTTCTCCAATCAGGCGGATGGCTCTTTTCTGAATGGAATCCAGCAGGTTCAGGGTATGCTTAGGGGCGGAGCTACATACATGAGAACAATACTCTAAAGATGGTCTGATATGAGCTTTATAAAGCATCAAAAGTTGCTGAGGTGTGTACAGTTTTCTAGCTTTTGAGAAACAGCATTTGCAATTCCAGCGGCATGATTGTGCTGAGACATATTGGTGCTCATTTCAAGTCTATACCTATATAAGTTATACTTCAATCGATCATTCATTCATTCGGCATACTGCCGAAGAAAAATTTTCAGTTTGCTACAGCTAACATCATTCTAATTAGTTTTTCCATACCAATTAGTCAGGAGGGTATCAGAACAATAGTTTTCTATTGTTGCTTACCTGTTGGTTTTATTACTCATGATCAGATTGTAAATTCAGTATATCTTTGAAAATCGTTTGTTGTTCTTTGAGAATAATGCCGATAATCATTGAAATTTTTAATATAATTGTTTTTTCTTTTATTATGAAAGTGAACGTAGTATTATATCCAGTGAATACATGAATAAAGATAAAATGATATGTTGTATTATTTGGATATTTCATTAACATGGTTTTTGTCGAATAAACTCATTGTAAGGCATTATTTTTACTGCCAATAACATTACTTCATCACCAAGAGCTGAAATCATCAATACCATTAACACATATTTGTGGAGTATCATTGATACAACTACATTTAGAGGTAATTGTACATTCATATGATCAATATCACTTTCTGATTGACTCTCTTCAATATTAGTTTCAGCCAGTTTTGTTATTATCCTGGCAATAAAATGTTTTCTATTATCAGAAGTTAAGACGTGCCAAATGAAAGTTGATTTTTTAACACGCTTTTATTAGCTTCACCTGTATGTATGTATGTATGTTTGTTTGTAACTCTTTTTCTATGTATGAATACTTGGGATCTGTATTTGACAGAAATATCGACAGTATTACTTCATCTATTCGCTAGCCGATGGCGCTATACGTAACCTCCTTGATATAATTCGAACTCAGTTTACATGTTTTTCTTCATTTGAAAAAAGTATTGTTTTTATTAACACGCACGCCTGCTGCATTCCTGATTTTCAGGCTCCTTCTCCGGAATTGCAAATTACAATGGACGTCTTTCTAAACAATATACGGCTGACTGATCACAAAGTTTATAAAAAATAAATATAGTTTAAAAAGACTAAAAAACACTATTTTTTACCATACAAAACTAAAAAATTAAAAATAAATATAGTTTAAGAAACTAACAAACACGTTTTTAAAGAACATCGAATTGAAAAGTTAAAAATATTTTTTTAAATAAGCTCAAAACAAAATGAACGAAAAATACTGGCATTATTTTGAAGAGAGCGTTGGCGCTTTGTGCCAAATTTTTTGTAGATCAAGCGCCCGTCACTTTTCTCACAATAATACTGGTATTTTTCTTTCGTTATTGTTTTAAAAAAACACTTTTAACTTTTCAGTTCGATGTTGTTTAAAAGCATGTTTTTTAGTTTTTCAAACTATTTTTATTGCAGAGGTGAAGTACATGAGATATTAATATTTGTTCAGTTATACAATTATGAGTACAGTAGTAAATTGAAATAGGTGATGATTCGGTAGGTTTCTGCATGTCATCGTAAATATTTCAATTTTCTCAAGAGAGTTGTTCAAGTATATTGGAATTTTTGGGGTAATTTTCCGCTAAGAATGAATCATTTCTCACAAGTCACAAGCCCATTTCAAGTCTACCCCGACTTTATAGCTACGAAAACACTCATATAAAAAGATTTACTGCAGGAAAATAATGCAACGTAATGTCTTTCAATTTAACATGTCGGAAAGTTATTGCTATCATGGTCCTTATATAATATGTATAATATGGTGTAAATATTTGTTACTTTTTTATTTTCTTTCATTTTATGTTTTCGATCTATGAAGTTATCATTGCCTTAAAATTTACTATTGCAAAATTTGCACGTGGATTTTCTGGAGGACCAGAGAAGACAAAAATCATCAGTTGACTTACTTGTCATTTGTGAAGTACCGTTTCCTTAATCGGTTCTTGATCTAGAGCAGGGGTGTCCAAACTTTGAAGCCTTCGGGCCATAATGATTTTTTCAGTTTGTTCCAAGGGCCAATTTCTGCCCTTAACTATATTTCTAGACTAGGATAGTCGAAAGTGCGTGACCTGAGCAAACCTCGTGACCTCGTATCAAAGCCATGATACGAGAGAGAAATCGCCTGAGAAGGCTCTATCAGCGGACCCTCTTCCCAGGAGACAAAACAGCGGCAAACAGGTTGGCCAATCAAGTAAAACAGGCCATCATTAACCACCGAAACGAAAGGTGGGAGGATCAGTTGGAATCCCTCGACCCTGGGGATGGCGAGCTTTGGCGAGTCACCCGTAGGCT